>DWGO01000795.1:0-10962 GCA_018247635.1 Eurytides dolicaon deicoon | reverse complement strand
GTGTTAAGAATTCGTGCAATTAGTTTAACAAGAACGTCATCCTCTTTATTTCGTTTTGTTAAATAAGTGATTCGAATCGTTATTATTGTCAGAATATACTTTCAGTTCGCTTTGTTTCTTAATTTAATTAAAACTCCCTTCTGATTTTTAATAACATACTCGTAAATGTTATTGAAAATGTAGAAACTTACATTTCTATCATGAACATATTTCGTATTCATAGGATTAAGTGCACGAACAACAAAAAGCATAAAAGGGAATCGTACAGAGTATTGTTTATCAAAATCCATCGCGGGGGAGAAATAATATTCAGCTCATTGAAATTTATATCGAGGATTAATGTTACCGCATTGTTCTGTTTGCAATGAACACTTGAGTATCAACTTCGATTGACTCTATGCGAATTTAATAAGTTTTGAGTACTAATTGTAAACAGTACCCAAAAATAATAACGAAATATTGATGAAACCATCACAACTCAATGGAAACTCATTTCGACATTAGGTGTTTTCACATACGATGTTATGATTGATCTATGACTTTTTAAAAAAAATCTAATTGCGTATTCAAAAGCTCACTTGGTTTCCATTTAATCTCGTCACGGGGGTAAAATTACGTAATGTACATAATTCATGAGTATTCAATTCTAACAAGGGCAAGCAACAAGCTATTATATGTAATTGATAAATGTATTGTAATTTTTTAAGGATAAATAAATTAACAAAGTAATATCACCTGCCTTATGGTCAATGGCCAGCTCTTTGCGAAAGCAACAAGGGCCCACAGTAATTTTAAGACTATTCAAGAGTATTTATGACCCCAAACATTATCCACGGCCCGCTATTAATCAGAAAAGTGAGGTAGTCAGAGGCCAACTACGCGCCTGCTACCTTTTTTTTAGGATATATGTGACGAGATGAGCAAGTCGTGCGCTTGATGATAAGCGTCACGTCTGCCCATAACAACACAATAAACCTTAATAATAACCTTTCTGGGGTTCTATCCTTCCCACAGCAATGATCCGAAAATCACATAAACCACCTGCTCTAATACCACCTAACTACTCTCATCATTCTCTCGTGAAGAACATAAGGTTCAACAACAAATTCGCCTAACAAAACTAGTGATAAATACATGGCGTAATATTTAAAATAAACTTGATATAATCAATGAAAATGTTAGTTTAATAAACATCTATTTAATTGCTTTCATGTATTAATCAAACTTTATACATACATATATATAACAACAATTTATCTTTTCGACAGCGTTAACAAACATGTTTTGAATTTAATGATTCATCACTTGACGAAACAACTTTTTCAATTAACAAATAATTAGAGACGTCTGATTTTGACGAGCGACGAGACATAAGAAAAAAAATAACAGTAAAGGGACCATGTCAGATGAACATCTTAATAAAAACGTATAA
The DNA here is from genome assembly GCA_018247635.1 of Eurytides dolicaon deicoon. NCBI lineage: Eukaryota > Metazoa > Arthropoda > Insecta > Lepidoptera > Papilionidae > Eurytides > Eurytides dolicaon. The sequence continues at coordinate 9,530 of DWGO01000795.1, read as the reverse complement.
ATATGAAGGGCGAAAGAAACAATATTAATTAAGAAGGTTGAGACGGTGTATCTACAGTCTGGCAATTGGTCCATCTCCATTGAAAATGCAACAGTGAATTCTTACTATCTGTACCTAATATTATAAATCTGTTTGTTGGTTTGTTCTTCTTCGCTGCACCGGGACCGAAAGAGGAACCGGATCGTTACCAATTCTCACATAAACGAAGATTATAGGCTAGTCAGTCTGTCTACTACAATTTTAAACCTTCCAAACCAAACCACGAAGTCTTTTGAAAACATTGCTCTATATTCCGTAACACTGTAATTAATAATTTTATTTTATTATTCTAAATTTTACTAAGTAATAGGACTCTTTTGCAGAGTTCGTATGGGGTGGTACCACTGCTTTGTCAGTTATTCTGGCGCCAAGCAGTAGTGTGCTACCACTACAGTATTGCGGTTAGAAGGGCAATGAGGTCCAGAGAATGATGCCACTGAGCAAAGTTATAGATTATCTCATGTCTCTGCGTAAAGAGCACAGCGCAAAACCGAATAATTCCTACGTGACAGTGTGTTGTTAAGAGCAGGTGTGACGCTGACTGTCAGGCGCACGACTTGCGCGTCTCGTCACTTTATCTTTTATCATCTAAAAAAATCTTCTACATTGTTACTTTGCGGTAGAATTACTTGTAAAAGATGACTTTAACAAAAAATACATAAACGTTTTTACATCCTCTCCAATTTCGCAGTAATGAAATCAAATATATTAATTAGCTTACACGGCTATTACGTCCCGAAATAGACTACAATAGAGTCATTGTTTGCATTCTCTACCTAGTTTTAAAAATGTGGTCTTCCGTTGATAATTAAAAATAATGAAATACTATAATAGTTGTGAGAAAACAAAATTATGCAAGTGTTGTGCAAAGCTGTTTGGGAACATCCACATTTGTTTTTCGTCGTCTAATCAGAGGATCAGGCTACGTGTGCAATAATAAAAGATGGAAACGATGATTGTTATTCATGTCAGGACTTTCAAAAATAAAGACCCATTTAAATATATATAATCTATTAACACAATAGCCATATTTTAAGAATCAACTAAAAGTTTAACATTACAGATGTAAATAAATTCATAGATGATAATGGAATAAAAATCAATTAATTCTGGGGATTACTGCGTTAATTACAACAGATTTAATTGTTTTTTTTTAGCCAAGAGACACCGAAATGGAAACATGGTGAAAAAACATCTCTCGCTTTACGTAGTCTTTAATAATTTTCTTTCTAATAACACGAAAAAGCTCAGTTTAGTTAATAAAGGGTGGCATAGATTATACAGTGCAATTTTTTTGCAACCAAATATTTTAAGAACGGCGTAAAAAGAGAAAGAGAGAGGTAATTATTACACTTTTGCAATCCCAACTTCTGTTGTTTGCCTTACTCTGGGAAAACTGAGGCCGAAACTTTTCTCGAGTTTCACAACGCTACCAGAATATTTACTTTTAAAAATCCCTCATGAACATCCATCTGGCATTACCGGACCGACAATTATTATTGTTACTACGAGACTTAACATGTATTCTTTCGGTACTGTTAAAGATTAAGTATTATTTTCTCATTATTCTATTTTATAGCCTCAGTCTAACTAGTGAAGAAAAAGGTGATTTATGCAATCAATACACATGTTTACCTTAACTGCAGTTCCCTTAATACAATTATGCAAATATGGCGGTTATTTATAAGCTGAACTTAATGCACACAATAAAAGCGGTATTGCGAGATTCCGTCCGAACAAAGCGTTTTCATCACGATATGGAGCCATGCGAAAACTGCACTCCGTACCGCTCTGTCTCCTCTCCATTTTCATATTATTTTATATGAATGAAAAAAATGAATATGCAAATGTTGATAAAAAGCAGCGGATACGCCTTTATTCCGTATTTGTTCGCGTATTACACACTAGATGGCGCAATTTTCAAAAGGTTATAATTAACCCATAACGTACCGTGTCGTTGTTTCTGGTCTGTTGCTTATTTGAAACTATTGAATGTATAGGGCGGGAACTAGAGAAATGACGCAGAAAGGCAAGCTACTTCACTGTAATTTCCATATCAAGTATTTAAACATTAATAGATTTGAGTAAAACCTTAATACTGTTTTTATTTTGTCTTAAATATGTATTTTGTCACCCTTAATCGTTTAACCCAACCATATTCGTAACTTTATATTTCAATAGGCTATGAACACTCAATAAAGACGATATTAACACCTTATAACATTTTTTTATGTAATCCCACAATTGCTTTAACAATCATGCAAATCGATAACTTAATTCGCAAAACGAATAACTCCTTTATTGGAAATTTTACAAGAGAAACTAAAACTAAAAAGAGTATCAAAAAGCCATTTTGTTGCGAGGAAAGACAAGATTGCCGGACATTTGTCAGATTTACTCTCGAGTCAGCTTTGGTTCAATAGACAAAACAAACGAGACATTCGCCTTTTTATTGTTATAGAAATTATGTATTGAGATGGATCTGAACTTTACTAGTCAGTGTGTAGCACAAACTGCTATGGGATCATCCGAAATGGAAAACGGCATTTATCCACTTGACCTGGATTATGGGCCAGATTGCGTTGTAGCAACGTTGTTACCGTGCGTTTTATTTTTAGCCCTGGAAACGCTGCTGTAGTGTAAACTATGATTACTTCACGCATTGAGTGCCTATTACGCTTTACACAGCGAACGCTATATTTGCCGCGATAATTGAAAACATACAACCGCTCGGGTCGTTACAGATAAAATATAAACCACCATAGCGTGTTAGTTAAACTCATTTATGGTAACGATGTTCGTAATAGTCATAATAAAAACGATATCGCTTTTGAAATGCGTTTTTTTAATACCATAAACGTTTTTTAATATCTTTATTTTCATACTAGTTTCGCCACACAGTGGATTTGTTGCGCATTTTTATTTTATTAAATATGGTTCCATATTATGAGCTAATAAGAGATAGTACAGTACATTTTAAATTGTAGACAATAACATTTACGCTGCAAAATTTTAAAATCTGGCTTTGGATTCAATGAAAGATAAATTTAAAAGATATCATAGACTAAAATAAGAATAAGAACTGAAATGAGAATGGATTTAAAATTAACGGTGATTGGAACTTGGAATTCTATGCAGTTTTAAAAAGGTATCATTATTTAGGTCGAACGGCTTGTGTGAAATATATTGCCATACAGATGGACAAAAATAGTTCACCATAAAGCTGTTGACACTTAATTTTACTGGCGAAATTGAAGCGAATATATAGGTCATGAGTTTTCCGTCAAAAAAAGGTTAAAAGGTCTTTCATGACGCTAAAAGAACGTTCAAAATATTAAATTAAACAACTTACCATTCCGTGGCGTCCTCTGCAATATTCTTTGTATCTCACCAGCCTCCGAACCACTTTCAGACTCCGAATACACAGAATGCACACCACCAACTAATTGTACATTTTTCTTATCGACAATTTTATAGTTTTTCCCGACACTACCGACACTGGTTGTCCGAATAGGAGGTTGTGGCGGACCCCTAAAGGTACCCTGCAATCCATCGTTGTTGATTCTGTTCATGTTCTTATAGCTTTCATTCGACAGTTTCAAATCTAAAGCGACCCTCCTAGCTAACTCAGCATCTTTGTTAACTTTCGCATAGTGCTCTTCGAAGCTCACCCTCTTAGGTTGGTATGCATTGTTCCTCGCTTCCTGAGTAAGAGACCCACGCTGAAATATCGGCATTTGTCCGCCGGTCACGGGTGACCTGGTACCCGTGTTCGCTCCGTGCGTGTGCCTGAACTGAACGCCCGGCGCCGCGTTGGCCGTGCGATTCCGTATGAATGAATCTGTCCGCCTCTCAGGGGCGCCCCTCGCAAAAGGTGGAAGCGCGTACAACGGCTGAGTCACGTTATAATTTAAGTCCGTACCACGCGGCAAACTGCTGCTTTTCGATTCGATCGATATACTTGGTGTGCTACTGTTAGAACCAGTGCTGAGTTTTGTTGGCGAACGCATACCACTGTTTAATGACTGCCTCAGGAAATACTCGTCTTCCTTCTGCTTGAGCTCTTTCAGTTTCTGCCAATAAAACGCCTCCACTTTCTGACGCGTTTTTTCCTTTTCGCTCTGACTGTCACCTCTCGGTGTATCATTAATAAAAACCGGTGTCGATCGGTTAGACCGTTCTAAATATTGTGGCCTCGGCGAGGAGCGAGTATTACGCAAGCTGGACCTACTTATGGAATTCCTTTTCTCTTCCGTTTCTATCATAGCTTTTCTTACATGCTCGTATGGGGAAACAGTGGTTGGCATAATAGGTCTTTTGTGAGTAAGTCCTATCGGTGTGGAAGGGGCAGAGTAGTTATAAGGTTTATTGACGATGACTTGATTTTTTCCCGGCTCGTCGTTTCCTTTCCAATTGCTTTTAAGTTTGTCTTTATCTAAAGACAGACTTCTGGCCCTTGTCGGTTGTATCGTCCTAACTTCGGCCTCCTTTTTGGGCGAAATGAGAAACTTAGTGCTAACTCTTTTAATTTCTGCTCCAACGGAGGCTGGATTCGCTTGAGCTTGTGATGCTTTGTAGATTTCAATTTCATCGAGTGGGGATATTTTATCAGCTAATTTTTCTAGAGAATGATAATAGACATCAGGATATCGAGTGCTGTCAAAGTGATTTATAGCTTGACCCCTCGGTGGGGAAGACTGTATTATTTCGCTATTCGGCTTCGGCGGCACTTGGGGTCTTGCCATGTAGCTGGAATATTCATTAACATTTTTATTTTCGTCGGGCAAGCTACTTTTGACTCTCGCGTTTTCCGAGACCAGGGTGCTGCTTGAAGAATGCGTGCTTGATACGTTGCTCCGATCAGTTTGCGAACGATGTGTCGGAGATAGATTCTCGTAAAGTCGTTCGCTGTTTCCATCTGACATCTGAGCGGATGCCTCCTTGTCGACTATGGCACGTGGATTTTGGTATTGATTTTGATTCGAGTTGCTTTCGGCAGAGTTTTTGTGACTCGTTTCGAAGTCTTTATTAGCATTTTTGTCCCTGGAACGATGGGAGAAAAATAGGTTTGGAAATATTTTTCGGAAACTGTTGGTCCGCTTCTTATTATTCTCGTTCATGTTTTATCAAACTATATGTACACAAAGTCTCTAGTTTTGTTCTTCTTCACCTGAAACAAACGCAATGTAATAACTGTCAGTAATGAATTGCTCTTTTTAATTTTAATAATGAGAAATGTGTTTTCAGTATTTAGCGATATGTTAAAATTAATAAAACACTTGATAAGGCTCAAAATATGTTAATGTTATTCGTCTCAACACTTCCTTTTATTTAAAATATGGATATATATTACATAAAATGTTCCAATGTAACCCGAACTCCTAGAAACACAAAGGTATAATTATTACCAACTACTACTTACTGTTAACAGTACTGTTATAATAATAAATAGCTAACAAGAGCGTTAAAAGACGATGTGCTTTATAATTTCTTTAGTTAAAGTTATCTCAGGTTTATCTGTTACATATATACAAAATAAAAGTGTTATTTCCAATTTTTGTAAAATAGAAACGGAACAAAACGACAAAGGAATCGCGGCGAACCACAGCACTCCTTAACTTGTAAAAGCAATTCCGAATACAACACTACTATAAAGAGAACTTTACGGAATTTATCGCTTTTACATTTAACTTTTTAAAATATCGGCCTTCCGGGCATTGTGAGCGCGAGAAAATCAAAAAGTTCGAGTTTTCGGAATCTATTCTTAAAGTCAATCAATTGTGTACTACGCCAAGTTCTAATGGGATAACTAATAGTATTATCAATTATATACTGTATTCAACAAAGGCAAATACCTTGGACAAGTTACGACGTATGATTAGTTTAATCATGCCACAAGATGCTACACGAATTTACACAACATTAGAAATTAAGTCGACTTCAATTCACAGCAGAATATATGAATAGTTACATCGTATGTGTAAGGGGTGAGTCTATAAACACATTACTACATACAGATACAAAGGTTTAAGATGTTCAATCTCTATTCCCAATAATTGCGTTGGCATCATTGCCCTTCAAACCGGAACACAGCAGTGCTTACGCACTACCGTCTGACGGTCGAATAACTGGTATCTCAGTGGTACCGCCCCATACGGACTCTGCAAAAGAGTCCTACCACTCACTAAAAAACATACACTTACTACGTATACATATTATACCTTAATGTTAATATTAATAGTATAAGCAAACTTGGCAGAGGCTCAGTGTTAAACCAAGTTCGCCTCAACCTTGAAATTAGTTACACGCTTAATAAACAGTATCAAGTTTGTCGTTGACGCGCGTAGCTTAACCCTTTTGTTTTACATGCAAGTCAAGTTCTTCGTGCAGAACCGTTTCCTTTGAACTCCTCCAGAGAACGTACGTATCAATGTCGAGGTCGCATTACTCGAAGTCATGGCTTATAAAGGGCAAGGCTACTCTATTGATGTCTTGTTTGTACAAACATATTCAACAGCTGATGGAAACGTTATAGCCACTACATTGTATCTCATTTATTATTAAAAAAATCTTTAATAATTAGATATTAATTGCAAGAATGGAACGCTAACATAAGGGTCAATTTTTGTGTTTCGTCGGTTCGTCAAACGATACAAACATTTTTAGAAATAATTAAAAAAAAACGTAGCGTATTCAAGTGTAAACGTAAACAATTAGTTATTCCATATAAAAAATATCATACAACGTGCATCGAAAGTATTAAAAAAATAACTTTCCAAAGATAACCTAGAGCAACCTAACACCAATTTTCACCAATACCTTTGAAATAAGGCATGTTAGGGTTTTTGAAGTGAATTTTCCTGCCTTTAATCAAACAAAACTAGTCCTAAACCTGACTGAGCCTTTGATATATTTCCACCATCTGAACATGTTAAACTTTCCTCACATACATGCAATAGGACCATTGCTAAATAAGTTGCTAACTGTTTGACGAACGTACTTGTGCATATGTACATGTACATGTTTGCGGACAAATGCTTAAGTTCAACTCCGGCAACATCTGTCGATTCCCATATGTCCTATTTAGATTAAATTCGAACACCTACAAACTGCATATAACTCCAAACTGAGACTAACTCTTGTTAAGTTCAGAGAAGGCAAGTGCTACGAATTACATTTCATTCCAATTTCAAAGATAGTTATCAAATATGTAATCATTTTGGGCATTAATTTCTGACGCACAATCACATAGGAATTAAGTAATGATAAATACTTCTTTTTTTTACGTGATGAAATGACGATACAAGCAAGTCGTACGCCTGATGGTAAGCGTCACGCTTGCCCATAACAACACAATGCCACACAGAGCGTGTTTGGTCTGTCTCTTTGCCCTGTAATTGCACTGGCATCATTGCCCTTCTTGGCGCCAGAATATCTGGCAATGCAGTGGTACCTCCCCAGTCGGACTCTGCAAAGTCGGCGTCCTACCACTAATAAACTTGTAAAAATATATAGGTGGATATTTTAAAAATAGTCTTGCGCATTTATAGAGAACATTTTTATTATCGGAATGTTATTTTAGCCTTTTTGGCTTAAACTAGTTGTTGTCGAACCACGGTCAGCAAACATGCTCGCAGAAAAATTAAGAATATCTTGGTTAAAGCACGACTAACTGATCACTCAACTGTCTAACAATAAAGGCGATCAAACGTCGTCATTTTTAGAGGCTTTCATGGGGTGGCTCGAAGTAGTAGTTACTATGAGATGGGTTTCCCTCAAAGGTGACTCCGCCGTAAAAAGGGCACTCTGTGAACTTTTCCTCCCACTATTGGCCGATATATTGTAGTTCAAGCTTTAAAGCCATTTTTTCAAATATGCGCTTAGTGCAATATTATTGGAAGATCTTTGTTGCATGATCAGTAAAAGATAAATAGCGACATTGACGTAGTGACGCTTACGGAACTGCATATTAACCTCTTGCGCTATTAATCAATCAGTAAAAGTATGTGCCCATCCCACCGGGCAAAAAATGCAGAGACTTACTTGCTAATTCTTACCGTTTTTTTTAAATATGTTTAAGTATAATAAGTATATTCGTTAATGGTTCCCTAGCACTACAATTACTTACAATTCAAGTGGTAGAATGCTAGCAGAGTACGACTGGGGCAGTACCACTGCATTGTCAGATATTCTGCCGCCAAACAGTAATTTGTAAGCACTACTGCTTGCTGGGTTCCGGTTGGAAGGGCAATGATGCCAGCGAAATTACAGAACAAAGAGATAGACCATCTTATATCTCTAGGTGACGAGCGCAACACAGAGCACGCTTCGTTTGGTACTGTGCTGTTATGGGCAGGCGTGACGCTTAACATCACGCGCACGAATTGCTCGTCACAACACTTTATCTAGTAAAACAAAAACTACAAGATGACATATAAGCTGGAGTATTGTATTAAAGTGTTCAAGTTCCATCCGGCTGGAAGACAGTTTAAGCTTAGCTAGATATTTAATTAAGAAAATGTATTTCTATACTAATGCAATTTTATGATTGCTCAAAGTAGCGTATGTATCTGTGTCAACGGTTTTCCGAGTTTATAGTAAACTTGATCGTTCTGTCGGGTCAAATCGAACTGCTTCGTTGATCTATCTATTTGCCTAACCGATAAACTTAGTATTGCACTGAGCAACTTTTCTAAAAGGCATGCCTGTCGGTCGAACTTCCCAAGTTTGGATCAGGGCGTATTCACTGAACCAATCAAATTAACGACTAACGCTTAATGAAATTTGCTTAATTTAAATCAGATTTTCACCGCCCTAACTAAATTTGTCTGGTCCCCAACATTTCCATTAGATTTTTACACGTTCTATTAGATTTTTACACGTTCTCATTAGATTTTTACACGTTATACGCCAGCCCGCAATAAGTTTTCGATAACAGATAGACGACCACGTTTTTTTTAAAAACATTCTTAGATAAAGTGACGAGACGACTAAGTTGTGTGCCTGATGGTAAGTGAAAGTTCTGCCCATAGCAACTCAATGCCACCCAGAATCTGCTTGGCCCTGCGCTGTGCTCGCCACTCAGTGATTCAAAATGTTTTATCTATTTGCCCATCAATAACGCTGGCACCATTGATCTCCAAACCGAAACACAGCAGTACTTATGTACTACTGTTTGCCGGTTGAATTCAAATTCAATTTAAAAAAATTCTTTATTCAAATAGGCTTTGCAAGCACTTTCGAATCCTCAAATTTTTAAATGTCAGTGTAAAAAATGTCAGTCAATGTTGTCAGTCCGCAAAGAATCTACCACCGACTCTTGGCAGAGCTGCATGCAAGCTCTGCCAAGAGTCGGCAATTAACTCAACAGTTGCTTTTTTAAAAAAAAAAAAAAAAACTGATGTTACGGTATAATAGATATCCCGTATTCGAGGCAATCAACTTCATTCCACACATTTTGGTCAGACATAAACTCTTTTACCGTGTAGGCT
>DWGO01000794.1:0-10968 GCA_018247635.1 Eurytides dolicaon deicoon | reverse complement strand
AATCTAGAGTGTGTATGGCTGGCCGCCACTCGCTAAAACTCGTGTCGAGAGCCACTAGGAGGCGCCTCGCGAGAGTCTAGATCGGGCATCAGATTGTAAGCAGAAAAATATATCAAACAAATCATTATTGAGTTTAGCTGAAAATAAAGGCAGCAGAATTTCTGACGCCGGCCACTCATTAAAGGTTCTTGGTATGTGCAAAAGCTCTGCCATAAATCAATCAATTGATTGGGAGAGCGAAAAAACATAGGAAAAACACGTACGCAAACTACAAACGTATGACGCACGTGCATGATTGTACAATTAGTTGGGTGAGGGGTGCCTGCCTCGATGCTAAACAGTCGCAAACAATGAGCGTGAATTCAAACTAGTGGATGCAGAATTTTTGTGACACGTTCTTGAACACTCGTATTAACACATGTATGTGTGCGCGAGACAAAAATACACAAACTGGCATAATCATTAACAAAAACATAACGACAATACTATTTGTTAGAGACATTATTAATTTATACATACATTATAAAACCAGCAACTATACATACAACAACGGAGACATCAAAAATAGTAAGGGTATAGGAGACACTGTGTTTATGAACAGTGTACCAAACACATGGAAGCCCACATCAGAGACACAACAGCCATCACTTATATGTATATCAGCACCTAGCACGCAACACACATTACACCAAGCACACAAAGAAGAAGAAGAAAAAGATAAGACGGGATTTTTACTATACCGACACAAAGTCGAGAAGAGGAAAACTGAAAAATAATTCAATATTATATACCTATATTAAATGTATAACATAATATTGTCTCTAACAAATCATACAATATTATTTTATTATTATTTTTTTTAATAGACTTACGAATTGAATATTAACGAAATTTCCAATAACTTTACCAAACAAAGACATTTGTCACAGTGTAGACTGCTTGAACTTTGAAGAAGTATTCACAGATATATATAAAACATAAGAAAATTTTTCTCAGATATGCAAAGTACAAAGTGTCTCAAAAGAAAGTTTATTGATCGATTAAAAAACGGCGTAAACTTTAGATTTAAGATAACCCCATAGGAAAAAATCCATAGGCGTTAAATCATGACTGCGTGGAGGCGAATTTATGTCACCTCTCCTGGAGATCAGTTTGCCTGAGAAAAATTCACGAACTCGTTGCAGGGACGTATTGGAAGTGTGTGGCGTTGCTTCTTCCTGCTGGTACCATGTTCTTTGGTTATAGCCAGGAAAGTTTTGCAGTTCAGGAAGTCGCGTTTATTGTGTTCACGCAGTAAACTAAATAAATTCAAACTTTCTTTAAAGACACCTCGTATAATACAAGGTAAATTTTTTCGTTATAATACGTGTCGTCACCAAGGCAAATACTCTTTAAAAATACCGAACATTAATATCATTTTCACCTGCATCATAACGATCTTGACACAAAAAAACGAAAAAGTATTAAGGCCAACCTAAATGCAGCCCAACTTATGAACCACAAACTAACACGCAACAATCTGATTATTTGGACCAGAGCATATGATCGCCATAAGGTCGCGTGAGTGGTCAACCAAAAATCATAATGGAGTTCTCATTGTTACCGAATTGTAACACAGAGCTTTGTACTAGCACAATGACCTAAATTCGAAACAAATAACACGTGAATTTATAAAAGCATGATAAACACCGCTACCCCTTAAAGTAAAAAAAGCTATATAATCGTTAAGAACATCGATGAATTCCCAATACTAAATATCAAATGGGTATCTTTTGTTTCTTTTTAGGAGACAAAGTGGTGAGACGAGCAAGTTGTGCGCCTGATAGTAAGCGCCCGCCCAACCTAAACAACATGGTGCCACACAAAACTGCTTGGCCCAGCGTTGCGCTCATCGCCCTGAGATTTAAGATGTTTGTCCAGTAATTATGCTGGTGTCATTGCCCTTTAAACCAGAAGACAATAATGTTGTGGAAGATAACTGCTCGCTACCATCCCAGACGGACTCTGCTCAAGAGTCCTATTACTTTTGGCAACAAACTGTCTTTTATCAATTATTTTAGTAGACCCAACTCCATATCGAATTTCGAATACTACCGATCGCATAGTGGTCGAAAGTCGACCACAGATTTACTTTCATGTAAGAATTGCCTTAATATTCGTCGCATGATATAGTTTTTTTTTAATGTGACATTCATGATTTGACATATTACATATTTGAGATTGATAGTAATAAAGGTAAAAAACAAGCACATTTTTCATCTTATTTTGTATTGTATTATATTATTATAATTTTTTTATTAATTTCAACTTTCAGCACTCCCCTACGAAACTGTTACTGCCAAATTTCATCTGCCTCTGTTCACCCAAAAGGTTGAAAAAGAGGTATTAAGATCTCTCAACATAGATTATATCTCAGTATTACACGAAAAATCAAACTAATGAATTTATTTGCTATTCAGAGAAGTGACCGTGAAATTAATTCTTAAACGAAGAACTAGTCAAAATTATCGAAAAAAATTTATAGTCGCCTCAAAAATTATGGAGAGACAGAAACTATGAATGTACGTGGGCGTTGATAAAAATAACGATACCTAAAACAAATTTCACCTTGAGAGAAACGTGACTAAATTTACCAACAGGGAAGCTACTCGCGTCAATCAATCTTCGGCCATTAAAGAGATTTTTTTACGAGATGAAGTGACGAGACGAGCAAGTCGTGCGCCTGATGGTAAACGTCACCATAACAACACAATATCACACAGAGCGAGTTTGGCGCTCGTCACCCAGAGATATTAGATGGTATATCTCTTTGCCCTGTAATTGCACTGGCATCATTGCCCTTCAAACGAGATGCGAATATCTTAAATAGTCTCGCTCATGAAGCGTTTTCTACACATTAAAAGGGTAAGAATGTTTTCAATAAATACTAATTTTACTTTATTACTAACATTACAAATGCAAATGCATTTTGTCGGTTTGTTCCTTAAGCTGAAGCGAATCGTTATGACTTTTGGAACAGATATAGATAGAAAACTCGGAGGACATAGGACCGGAGGGCAACATGAGCATTTTCCAGTAAATATGACAAAATAGATGAAATCAACGTAAATGAAAAAAATAAAATATCCCAAGGTGATATCGACGTCATTCAAAGCCAATTAACAATCGGAAGAAAGAAGGGATCAGTTTATTCAATCGTGAAGGGACAATAGTCAGACCTTAGGATCAGATTGTCAAGAGAAATATTTTAACAGTGCATTGCCGCTAAAGCAGTAGAGTCTCTACTGTGTTCCGGTTTAAAGGGCAAAGATGCCAGTGTAATTACAGGGCAGAGATAGATCATTTTATATCTCTGGGTGACGAGCGCAGCACAGAGCCATGTGTTGTTATGGGCAGGCGTGTCGCTTACCATCAGGCGCGCACGACTTAGTCCTCCCGTCACTATCCCATAAAAAAAATGTAAACAGAGTGGCGAGCGTCTCGCTGATTAGATCTCGATTTACCAAGTTGGAAGATTTAAAGGTATATCTCAAATAACGTCACAACATTCAAATTGGAAGTAATTTTCTGTTTTTAATCAAAATTGTTTCGAAATAATATTAACATATTAGTTGCTTACACAGCTATAAGTTGGGTCTACTAGCCGTAAATGGAATTGTTATTATAGTACAGGTTAATTAGAGGCGGAAAATCACCAACACATTGTGGGTGTACTATGCTCGTGATTTTAAAATTGTAAAAACGCTTTCGACAGTACGTATTGAATAAACACAAAATGCCTAAATTAACATTTCTTTTTCGATCATTACCAGTCTATGATAATAAAGACACCGGCATGAAGGCATAGCTAACAGGTAAACGATGGTTTGCTGAAATAAAACTCTTTTTAGGGTTAAGTCCGCCTTGGTACATGCTCTTTAGATTTATTATCCGATTGTATGTTTCTAAAATGTGTACAATAAAGTTTTTAAAATAAAGTAAAAGTCTAAATTAAAAAATCTCAACACAAAATTTACTGTATTCGTTATTCCAAACCTGTGAAAAAGCCTTCGACTTGGGAAACTATTTTCTAGAGAATGTCTTTACAATAGAATTAATTAGTTTTCGGTACCCAAAAGGAGATAATTTTCCACTAGGTAAGTGGTACACAAGCCTACACAATCGACATTTCTTTATCGATCAAAACAAGTCTACGATTTAAAAAAAAAGGCGACAGGCCTGGGCTGAAAGGGACAAGAAACAGGTACAACTGTAAAAAAAAAACAATAACCACAAACAAACGGTTTAACTGCCAGTGCACGCTTTCTGGCCTCCTGCGGGTTCCACAGTGACGCCACCGGTTTTATACACAAAAAACATGGCGGCGCCTCGACAAAAAAAGCGCGCCAAAATTGACGTAGCGATATCAAACTTGTGATACTATCACACTTTATAACGTAAAAAATGTTATAATAGTTTTTTGAAGACCATCGTGACATTTTTTTAATACGTTCATCTGCGTTTAACAATATGTTTCGCGTATTAATTATTAACTCATTTCTCCAATAATATTTCATACATAAAATCAATCAAGATTTAACTCAGACTCGTGGCAATAATCTATAGTCTCACATTGAAAAAAACTTCTAGACATAACAAATGAGCGAACTTCATTTGCACAGACAACTAAGTTAAACTGTCAATTTTTTTCTCTTGTAGTTAAGAAGTCAAATTCTTGAAGTTAAGGTCAACGCAGCTTTGAATATTTTTAAAAAGTAAGTTACTGGCTCGTCTCATCATTCTTTTTTTTTAATTTTCTAGTTCAATGTTGTATAACCCATACAGGCCAACGCCGAGCATCCACATGGCACATTAGCAATAATTAGCCGCTGCCTGGTAATAATTATCAAGTGCGACGAGACCCGTTCCTCGCCGCCGCATCTCACATCCTCCGCGATAACTAGCGTTCAGAAACGTATGTTGTAAAAGGCCATTGATAAACTGTGACATTTAATTGTAGTATACACGAAACTCCATTTGGTTGGAATTACCCGTTGTTTATATGATAGGACTCTTGCAGAGTCCGACTGGGGGGGACAACTACTGTGTGTTATGGGCAGGCGTGACGTTTACCATCAGGCGTACGACCTGCTTGTCTCGTCACTTTATCACGTAAAAAAATGATAATATGTTAAGACAAAACTGTAGTCCCCTTCTACAACCTTTAGCGCGCGGAGAATAATTGCAGATTTTACTATATTAAAAATATATTTATTATAACTACATATATGAAAGAAGAAGTCTTAAGAAAAATCCCTCCTTTGGTAAAATTTTGACTACTAAGCTATCGACAGTACATGATTTGATGTTAAAATGTGTCAAATCTCACAAATAATATACTCATACTAAAAGTCAACAGTCGCTGCGGTGAAAAAAGGCCCACAATACCAACAAACACTCCTTCGCATTATAATATTAATAAGGAATTTACTTTGTCCTCCGTTTGACTACAATTAGGCACATAATATTCGACCTCTGTGTGCCACGCCATTTTTGTGCTTTAATATTATATGCACTCGTGGCCTTGGGAAATATAAATGCGAGCTCTTCGCTTATTTGAAATGGGCAACTAGTTTTATACACGACTGGGTGTTAACCGCAGTATTGCTCGAGTGACTTTCGGTTTTACTTAATTGCCCCCCAAATTAAAAATTATCTGTGGCAGTTTCCGTAACACATACCATACCTATGCCTAAAAATGCTACTGCGGAAAAGAGGGAATACCAAACAACCCAAGAAACTGTTCAAATCAAATAAAAAATCGCTATGTAATGTATTGTTACTGACATACATATATCTAGATTCTAATGAAAAGTAATAAAAAATAAATTCGACAGAAAATAATCGCCACAATCTCGCGGCCTATGCTGAGGCGATCCCCTCCTGCACTTCAACACCATACTTTAGTTATATAAAAAAAGATAATTACAAAATATTGTTATACCCTTTATTTTTTTTCGTGTTTTATGTATTTTTTTTTTGCTTTCGTTTCCTTTATGTATTGTAAATTGTGAAGTGTCGGACTAAATGTCTTTATGTCTATATACTAATTACTACTACAACATTATTCCTTTTGAATAGCTGCTGTTATTTTATAGCAACACGCAAGGAGATATTACATATCGAAGAGAAAACACATAAACCCAAGTGTATGAAATGTAATTACTCCCAGTCCCACAGAACAGATATTATACTTCAAACAAAAGCCAATGATTCAAATTGTAGAATTCTATAAAATAATTCTTTTTTTTCTTTTATAAAATTATATTTAGACAATATAATTCAAACCAATTACCAAATTTAAGCAAGGTTAAACCACTGTGCTTAATTTCGGTAAGCCGGCTATTGTACAAAAAATTAATCACCATGTGAGAGATATTAAACAAACACGCTCTGTGTGGTACTGTGTTGTTATAGGCAGGCGTGAGACGCTTACCATAAGGCGCTCGACTTGCAAGTCTCGTTACAAAAAAATAATGCACAGGCCCTATACCTAAAGTACAATTCCATTAGCACATAAAGCAGGAACACTGTCCAACCCTTGCAATACTAGCAGAACCTAGTGGTTCGAATATCCCAAAATCATTGTTGTCAGCTCAAAGAACAAGCTTTTATAATAAAGTAAGGAGCGTGGTCGACGTGATAAAGGCACAAATGAATTTATTAATTTCTACTTCATAATTTTAACTGTCCAACAAAAAAATATCCTAAGGATATTTAAAAGATAGTTTGTTCTGACCAGTAACGAGGATTTTCTTGTTCTAGAAAATGAAGTTATGAGTATAGCAAGTCGTGCGCTTGCTGGTAGGCGACACGCCTGCCTATAACACAGCGCCAGACAGAACCTGAAGAGCGAAGAGCTCTGCCCTGCCCTGCGATCATCATCGAGATATTCAAGATGTTACATATCTATTCCCAGAGCAATAATGCTAGCGTAATCTGGCATTATTGCCCTAAAAACTGGAAATCGTTAATGCATTGGTTATAAGTGGCAGGACTCTTACAGAGTCCGACTGAGGCGGTACCACTGCATTGCACGATAATACTGCTTGGTGGCAGAATGTAAGCATTACTGTGTTTCGGTTTGAAGGGCAATGATGCCAGTGCAATTACAGAGCAAAGAGATAGGCCATCTAATATCTCTGGGTGACGAGCGCAACACAGAGCCAAACACGCTCTGTTTGGTACTGTGTTTTTATGGGCAGGCGTGACGCTTACCAGCAGGCGCGCGGCTTGCTCGTACTGGTCACTTTATCTTATAAAAAAAAAACCTTAGGCAGTTAAACCACAACGACATTGTGACACACGCATAAATTTGGATGTGGACTGATATACACCAAGTGCACTAATAAACAACACAATTACATAGGCGGTTCTTAATAACGCAAACACCTTAAAATTTTACAGTAAAAACTGTCACCATGGAAACGGTTTATTGCTTACGCTTAAGGTTAAAATGATACATGCAATGTCGTATCCATTACTGACATTTAATAGCAGCAAATATAGATAACGGTGTTACGTAATAAGGAAATTGTGGCGACCAAGCATAATATTCAGCTCACAATACATTGCATAAAATGTGAGAAAACATTAAAATTCTGTACAGAGCATTATAATAGCTCGACGTATATAAAGGTAGGGTTAACATCGAAGTCGTTCTCCTCTCAAATGGTACAATTCCGACGTAAACGTTTCAAATGTACAGTTAAAAGAAACGTTCACAATGAAAGAGTAATACTTTTAATTGCAAAAACATTATACATTAAATGAAAGGACCGAGTATCACTTAGCAGTGACGTAAAGAAAATTATGAATGCTAATCCCACTTACTTCACTTGTATATATGAACATTCTTCATATTAAAAACCATACAATATCTACTTCTAACGTATGATTACAGGAAATCCTATATAACTTCAAAAAGCAATTACCAGCTATATTAATAAGATGCTAAGTGACTTAACAGTTCTTCATTAAAAAATACGCTTTTAAAATATCCCACAGATATAAATTAAATTAAATGCAGATACGTCTTATAGGGGTCCCGTGTTGAGCGTAACTGAACAAATATCAAACCAGCCGCGGTATATATCCGATGAATACCGTTTTAGCGCTGATGAAGAAATTAAAATTGAAGGGGATCATCTTGAAGCAGGGCAAAAATTAAAAAAAAAACAATAATAGCCTTCAAATTAATCTGGTAAAAAAATAAATCAAAGACAAATCGACACCGTAAAAATTAATAAATAAAATTTTAAGGAACTCTGATTTATCTTGGCTGGCAATAAATCCATTATAATAAAAAAAATCATCAAAATCGACTGCCTGTAATTGGGGGGAAAATCACGTAATATACGCACAAAAAAAAAAGCAGACAAATGAAAATGTCATGTTTTTTTTTAATCGGTTAAAAGTATAATAATATAAAATATAGCAGAATGCGGTGTAATGTACTGCGTGGACTAGGATACTGAAGCTTTCCCCATACGGCCAAAATTAATAACGTATTCAAAAATAGCAAAAACAAAGCTAATGTAAACAATGCTCCCGCCGAGGTTAATGAAAGAGATATCGGAATGCCATCTCGAAATCCCAGAGCTATTACGTAAGCAGGGTTTTTAACCCGCAGTTGTAAAAATTCATGGACTTTCGCTCGCGCCAACGAGAGCCGACTGGGTAAGCAAAATCGATTTAAATAATCAATTATTTAGCGCTTCGGAATATTACGAGATAAATGCAGAGTTTCTTGTAACCAAATAACCGCGAGATGAATAGAGATTTTACAAATTCGAAGTAAATATCGAGCAAGTAAAACTAAACCAGAACATGAGATGTTCCTCCTCCTAAATTTTGACTGAGAAAAATCAAGATGTCATTATACAAGTGGTAGAACTATTTTGCAGCAACTGGATACTACTGCATTGCCAGTTATTCTAGCGCCAAATACTAGTAAATAAGCACTGCTATGTTCCGGTTTGAAGGGCAATGATGCCAGCGTAATTACAAGGAATAAAAAAAAACATCTTAAATCTCTTCTCTTCTAAAGTCTATCTCGCATGGCTAAACAGGTTTTGTCTTGCACTGTGTTGTTATAGGCAGTCATGTCGCCTACCATTAAGCGCATGACTTGGTTCGACACTAACCAATAGAAAATAAGCATATATAAAACTGTTTAAAATCAGATATGACGCCCGCGGTCAAATTATTCTGAATTAGTTCGATTGACCTTGAGCTGGCTCACGTATTACCGATGATTTTTTTCACGACCCGTTGAACTCGTTCGCCAAAAATCGCTTCGCAAAATCGTTCATTGTGGACCCACTAAACTATACTGATAAATTTATTTTCCCAAAACAAATCCGCTGATTTGGATAAATTGATAATATACTAATTGATAATAAAAAAAACAATTATTAATATTAATTATGTTTAATGTAAGCCGGCAGACATTTATACCAGCGAAAAAATTAAGAGGTTAATCTGGACAACTAATCATTGAATCTCAGTTTAACTCTATATTTATAGACAAATTACAAGTGATATAAATATTAAGTTTTCAATAAATTGCTGCCTCTTACATACAGTTATCCATTTGTCCCAAATGCGATGTTTTTGACATATCAATATATGCATACTAATCTAAAATTAGCTCAGGTTCAGCTGGTAAGACCAGCTAACTTATCTGTGTCGATTTCGGCAAATAAAGTGGCATTTTAAAAGTCAAAAAAGTCAAGTTCATTCCTGATGTTTCAAGTACTCTACAACATTTACCGTCACATGACAGACTGTTTTATTTTACTTAGTATTTCAACAAATAAACATCAGTATTTACGGTTTACCAACAAATTATAAAGCGTTTTGCTATACTTGTCTTACTTTATAACTATTAGATCTAGCTAATCACACATATAACTTTCAATACATGGCTAATTAACAGAGCATGAACAAACTACATCAGTGACCTGATCAATGTAAATCACTTCACTGTAATTTAAAACTTGAAGGCAATATATTTTTTTAAATGAAAAGGTAAATAATTTTAAATGTAATTAAATATACGCCTCTTAATGCATCTTAATTCACAGCTCTGAAGGAAAAAAATATTAATTAAGGAATAGTTAATTGTAAAATCCTTATTTCATTACTATCATGGAAGTCTACATCCAGTACATTGATTAAAAAATATGAATGCTAGTTCTTATTATGTTAACAAATAAATTAATTGCCATATATTAATTAGCAATAAGGAAATGGGAATTGTTCATATTTATATGTCAAATGACCCATCTTTACATCATACTTATTAAATCATACTAATTAAATTAAATTTTGGCACAATGCATTATGTTATATAATTTAAAATAATGTTGCTTAATGTGATTTAAATATTAAATTTTCAGACTTCCTAAATAACAAACAAGGATGCTAAAGGCAAACAACTCTTAGAAACAGATAAAGTTGAACATGAACATGATAAGTATACTCATGATTGATGTTTAATTTGTATATAAACCTAAACCAAACACTTAAAATTAAAAACACACAATTAGCTTTACTTCTAACACAAGTGAGTATTAGTTGATAGATTAATGAACAACAACAAAAAATTAAAATATACTTAAATCTTTTGAATGTTGTATATAAAATATAACAGTTTTCTCCACAATTTAGCTCTTATATTGCTCAATTCACATTTAACATAATAACAAGTTTAAATTGATTAAACCAATCTTGCTATATTCAAATGAAGGTGTTAATAAATAAGTAATAGTCTAATTTAATTTTTTTTTACTATTGATGAGCAAAAATTATATAAACTCCAACTATGCATGCATTTTCCTAAAGCAATAGGATTACAACATAACACATAGTTTCAATATTTTATATATTTTATTTTAACTATAATAATGTAAATCTGGCTAAGGT
>DWGO01000793.1:0-10969 GCA_018247635.1 Eurytides dolicaon deicoon | reverse complement strand
GCTTAATACAATCTCGATATCGTATCGAAAGTACATCACTAATTTACTGCAATAATATATTATATAATAATAAAGAAAATGCAAAATTTTCTATTAGTAGGTACTATGAGGAACTATTTCGTGGTTATTTTTTTTTTCATATTGTTAAAAAAAAATCCTTAACGGACCGCTATGATGTTATTATCAAAATACACAGTCTATTTCATTAAGAGGAATTAAAACGTATAACTAGCCACTGAGATTATATTTCACTGTTTTGAGTCACTGGACTATTTCGGTTAGGTCGAGGCGAATTTATCAAATCAATTTATTCACAATGTACAAAAAAATCATAAATTAAGTGTAACCAAATACGCTAAGTGAATTATGATACACACATACAATTACTATGAAGTGCGAGCTTGGTCTGTGGCGCGCGTTTGTAGTTCGGTTTCGCATTTCGCGCCAATTCGACTTTCGTTGACAGAAAAAAAGACCTTTTTCGCGAAAGTTGACAAACGCGCGCGTTCAGCCAAAGCATTTTCATATATACTTGATACAAAATACATAAGTATTAGTCGTGTACATGAAAATCTAAATTGCATTGGGTGCAACGTTTATATATAATGTATTTGCATATATGTATTACTTAATTTAATGTGTCTCAATGGTCCGAAATTACTTCAATTCCAAAGCTGTTAAAATGGTTGAATCCAAGTAAAAAAGTTGGTTATAAAAATCATTACAGGTGTTAAAATTTACAACAAAAAAAAACACTACAAAAAACCGTAAGCAAACCTAACCTACGCATACATTAGACTTACAATAATATCAAGTTACCTATTTTTTGATATCACTATCCTGTTCTCGCACGAGTGCGCGAGATGTGGGATGAAATAGAAAATCCTACAAACCGGGCCGAAAACATATATAGTGGCCAACACCTCCAGAACTTTCCGTAAAGCTGTCAAGCAGCCAACTGCTAGCCTAACTAATAAATTCACGGCAATCGGCACTACATTCCTTTTTATGAACAACAGTTGACAAACCCATTTGACTCTAATTGAAAACCTTAACGCTGCATTAAATTTCTCCAGGAGGTAAAAAAGCTACCAACAACATTACGACTATGTATTTAACAAATGTCAAAATTATCTATTTATTTTATTATTTTTTTATTATTTTACATTCTGTCAAGTCAACACGGTTGAAATGCGAAGCGCTATATCGACTATGTATTCATAAGGTATTTTTAAATGAAAAATCAAAAAACATTTAGAGGTATAAACCAGTCTACTAGTTTCCGAAGCAGTCTGTTACTATTATTTTAAGTTAATATGGAGAAGACGTTAGGTTTGTCGACGGTAGTTTCACGGCTCACTTTGACACCGCCGTAGGTTATTTGAGCAAAAGCAACCACCGCGCTGTTTGAATTGAATGGGCAGCGTCAGAGCGGGCCATGAAATCCGTCGCCAAGCGATCGACGAGTCCGAGGTGGATTCTTGAAACGCCGGAGACTGTTGAACGGCGGTGGCTAACGCGTTAGGCGAACTTACTGAGCGTCCATATCCACAATTGACATGTGGAGACTTCTAGCCCATAGGGGCATGACGAACACCTCACCGGGCACGCAGCGCTCAATACGAGCGGTAGCGGGACGCCATCATCCTCAGCTTCCTGAGTTTAGTGACGAGCTTGTTCTGCTGCTTCCTCAAGGTCTCGCGCTCGTGGTCCTCCTCCCTCAGCTTGCGGCATAGAGCAGCAGCCTCGCGGAGTATCACCACTTTAGGCGCGCGCTCTTTGTCCCTCGTCGCGGGGATCTGTTTCTTGAGCTCATCGAACAGGTTCTTGAGGCCGATGCGACGTTGCCGCTCCATGTCGTTGTGGATCGATCGCCGCTCGATCTCGGGCGATTCCGCTTCTGAGTCCGTGTCCGTGTTGGAGCGTCGGCCGCGTCGGCCTGGGCCTCTGGCACGGCGTCGCGGCGAGGGCGTGGACGGCGGGATTAGGCGTTTCCTAGCAACCGGCCGAGGCATTGGCTCCACGTAGTGCACGGGCGGGCAAGGTAAGCGCTGGGCCGGTTCGGCGCGCACTTGAGTCACACCAGCCAGCGGTGGATGAGTCGTGCCCACGGACACCACGTCGATCTCCTCCTCTGCAACAACGGAGAACAAGTTTAGTATAATGCGCAAGCTAACTTAACCCATTTATTTTAACTAATGTCAGATATTCAGGTTTAGAGGCTAACACAAATTGAATGCCAATGTATTAGGAGCACCATACCAGGGTGCTTTTATTCACGTAGCCCCCGTTATGCTCGCATCACCATAAAAGGCGGGCGATTGTCGTAACATCGACTATATACAATTGCGGGGCTGGTCGTGGTATAGGGATGCGGCTGCAGTAGTCAGGTGGGAGGGGAGGCGGCGGCGTTGGGTGGGGGAGGGAGAGGCGAGGGCGTCGACCCCAGCGTACTACCGCAGCGTCTGTGGACATCGATCCAGACGCCTGACGTCACGGCTGTTCGCGCCAAAACGAGGGCGCGTGCGCGGCTTCTACCGCAGCGTCCGCACTCAATGGACGCGCGATCGCGGACTAGAGGACGAGCCGCCTGATCAACGCTTCCGAAACGAGCATCGAATGTATGTGATGCCAACTGACTACATCGGCAGGAGGTTACTTAACGCAGACACGCGAGCCATCCGAAACCAGTAAAACCTGTTGTCAAGGCGGCAATCGCATAGCAACAGGCTATAGGAACGCCTTTTCGGAACGGACCATTTCATTTATTCCCGCGACGGTGGCGAATGGAAGAAATGTGAGAGACGTACGGAGTTGTTGGCGTCAATGGTAACTGCCTCAACACGGGCGCCTCTCTGTTATTATTTACCTGCATTCTCTAGAGCCGAAGCCACTGGGCTGGGGCTCCCAAATGAGCAGGAGTGGACTAGTTTGGTTATACGAATGAATGAATGAATGGCTCGGTGTACTACGAAACGTACTATGGGAGGGGGATTTCGCGGAAGAGATCTCGTTACGCGATCCCCCGATATCGGACGACGTCCGGACGCCGAGAGTAATCGCATCGCGTTCGAAATAGAAAACTGGTCGCGTGGGTAGGGCAGGCGCGTTCGTCGTTTCAAGGACGGCGCGATTTGACTCGAATCGACTCGACCCGCGAATCGGGCGAAACGGGCGCGCGCTAATCGCTATGGATCCCGAGCCGCTTCCGCATTGCCCGCGTCACTTATCGTACGGTCTAAATCCGTCGCGGTCGGATCGAAAGCGTCGGAACGTCGGATCATCGTGACGCGCTGTACGCAAGCGTGCATTGTAGGCGCGGGCCGCGATAGGATTTTCTCTTTCCCCCGACGGCGCCGCGATCAAACACCGACTGAGGTATTATTTTCAGCGTGTAAGCGATACGCCGGCCCCGTATTGTCGCCGGCTCCGGTCTAGCGCGCCTATTATATCGACATCACGAGGGCCGTTCCAATTTTAAACGCCACCGAAACCGCAGAGGGTCCGGTGCGTTTGTTTTGGAAAATCCGATTCCCGAACTGTCAAGCCACTAAACACCGTAAAGTTTTGCTAATATATCGTCGTATTGCAACCCTCCAATCTGTCTACGCAATAAATACACAATGATATAATCACAGCGAACTACTCGTTAGCCCACTCGAGACTAGGATTAGTCACAATATCCAGTTACTGTCTACGTTTCGCCGTGAGAAATTCAATGAGTCATATGAAATGAATCGGCAATAAGGCACCGATCTGGAAATCAAGTCAGTTCAGCGGTCCCGCAAATGTTACGCCGCAAATTCCATAAGAAGTATGATAATGACAATTTTCTCTTGCACTAGGTGAACGGAGGAAATGCTATTTGCACGGCTGCCTTGGGTGGAGGTATTTAACCCGTTGATAACGATCGAGCCGTCGACGTATGGCGGAGCGAGATTTCTAAATTGAACAGATGTTCGGGTGCGACTTTCAATTATAAGCAAGCGATTAGGAACTAAATGAGAATTAAACATAAGCGAGTTCAATATTTGTCGATCAATAACCGCTTAAAACGAATTTGAAACATATTTATTTTCACGTTTCTTTCAACTGCATGTGCATTCATCATACAAAGTGCGTTCCAGTATTTAATTCACCTATGAAAGTATCTACAACATTAAAATGTCGGCATTCGAGCTGGTTGCACGAATAAATCGAATACTGTGCGACCGGGGTGCGGCTAACTGAACTAGGCCGATATATTAGAAATATCGCATTAGTTGAAAGCGAAACATGTACAGTATTTAGTCCGTGTGTTGTACATGTCTCGGTACGAGCAATGTAGGTTAATTTAAATGTGCAGTATGTGAAAAATTTCATCGTCCAATTGCATTATCTAATCTTAGGCTATCTGTTTTAAACAAAAGTGCTCGTCTGCCAGCTAGTTGTTTATTTGCCAGACGTCGGGTGACCCACAAGGTGTGACCATCGCTCCGCCACGCTTTACAGCCCGAGGCCAAGTTCACTGGCATTTGAACGATAATTAAAAATTATCATGACGCGGGCTACGTTGCACGCAACAATATACGGTACGTTCAACAACGCCGAACCTACTTAGTTGCGGCAACGAACACGATTTGTATTACCATACCATACCATACCATTGCTAGTTATTCTACCGCCAAGTGATAATCTGTAAGCAGTACTAAGTTCGACTTGCCCCTCCCGTCACTTATTTCCTAAAAAGCTCACATACGAATGATTAGAGTTGAGCGCTTGAAACTTTACGTATATTTAGTTGCTTATCGATAACAATTAGGTGCGCCTCCGCATCACAATCACAATGCACATCCGATAACGGCTTAATACGGCGACGGGATTTTCGCTATGATAATCGACACAACCATTCCGCGAATACGTCGCGAACAGCCTTGAAATGTTTAATCCACCGATAACGAGTCGTGTGAGCGTGGCGAAGCGAATTCGACACATCCTGTAACTAGCGTTAGCGTTATTAAATTAATAACGCCGAGGTACCGACCGACAGCGTTACCGTCCCATATAAACCTATCAGTCGTAAAGCCCTAAACGGGCGCTTGCGTCAATTAAGCTAGCTTCTTAGCCTACTCAAGGCTGATTCAAATTCGGAATGACTTATTAAGGCATAGACGATAGTCAACTTAACCGGCAAGGCGATCGGATCGGATACATCGCATCGCAACGCGTCGGTGGTATTTTTGGACCGTATTACGCAACCGAGAAAAGTCGGTCATCTAGGCGGTGTGGGGCGCTCGAGAGCGGGCCGCCTTCTAAATCAGGCGGTGGTAATTTACGGACGCGCGGGCATCGCGGATCGATTAGGCGCTCGGCCTTGGCGCGGTTCGTAAGGAAGTTCACGGGCGAGCGTTGGGCGTTGGGCGTTGGTGGAAAAAAAAATCACACGAATAAGCGGCCAGTGCTATGGTAAAATACGAATGTAACCGGATCGTAAGTATAACAGTCGCTTTACAATGTCGATGTTAAATCATAAATGAAATGGAAATTGAGCTGTATTCATTTAGACTTTTGCCAAGGGCTTTTGAATCGACTGTGAGGAAGCTGCCACTGGCTTGGTAAGCCGTTCTGCTGACAAGAGCCGGCAAAAAACTCAAAGGCAATTCAAGTATCGACCTGTACCTACTGTTGTGCTATTTAAAGTTTGTAAACTAAAGACCAAGTTTAGGATGTGTATTTTAAACGTGGAACGAGTATTTGTTAATTGAACAGCGTTCAGAGACCCACTTCAAGGCCGTCGTCGATTTGTGTGAACATTCTTACATTACTGCGCAATCTTTGTATTGGAATACGACGCAAACTTAACATGCTTCTTTAAATCAAATGATAGAGGCGTTAGGGAGTGTCATGTTTTCCTCCTCCGTAGATATCTCAATAGCATGAGGCTTAATTTTGAATGATGCATTTAAATTCGAAAATCGAATAACTCGATCAAACAAATGAAGAAAAAAAACTTAATTTCAAAACTAAACACTCGATCAAAAATTAAAGATCAAAACAAAATTTAAATTCAAAAATGGAATTATTTTCCCGCTAGACATTAAACTAGCTCTAAGGCGTAGTTCCGTATTCGTGAAACGTAGTAAATCGAGGCGGCGACAAGTTTTTTTTTTTTAAATTAATTTTCCGCCAAATACCACCGCGATACAGAATAATGAAGATCGCAAATGTCACACATCTGAATATAACTGTATAATGGTCGATTTGATATTTTATTGCGTCATCCGTATCGGTTTCGTCTGTCCGTAAGCCAGACACCTCATTGTGGCCTCATCAATGTGGACATTCGACATTAAGAAAAAAATTAATATTAATATGCTTATATTAATGTCAATCGGTCGCTCTTTCGATCATTCTATGTTTCCACTGATGAAAATTGAATATTTCAACAATAAAAATAATGCACGGTCATAGACAATAACGAAAAAAAACTAGTTATTTTAAGTA
The DNA here is from genome assembly GCA_018247635.1 of Eurytides dolicaon deicoon. NCBI lineage: Eukaryota > Metazoa > Arthropoda > Insecta > Lepidoptera > Papilionidae > Eurytides > Eurytides dolicaon. The sequence goes on along the minus strand of DWGO01000793.1, from coordinate 4,486 downwards.
TGTGTACCTAATAAGGGAACAGCTAAAATCGAGGCAGTGGTCCTCAAAGTTTCGACGGCCAGGTCAATCGGAAATTTCCACTATCGAGTTAGCAACATGCTTTAAAGACGGCGTAATTCGTATAAGACTCGATAGCCATTTTCGCCGTAAACCGCCGATACGCGAACACGCGACCTACATCGTCTCCAACCGGCTGTTGCCATGGACGTTGTACGACATACAAAACATAATTTATGCGCATACGATTCTCAAATATTGGAAACGAGATTATAATTTTTACTGCCCAACGCCCGGGTCGGCGGGATCAAGATGAATCGACGAATTATCTAGTTGCCGTGTCGCTTGGTTATCAAGCGGGCGCGTATAACACATTTATTTTTATGATAAGACAATACAAATTTATGCTAGTGTGACAAGTCGTAACTGTTATCGGCATTGGTGTTTGATTCACAAGGTCGCGATGGGGCCGATGAGGGGATTTAGACTAGCCTTTGCCCAAGGCTATGTCTGTTCCGTTAACGCGCCGACGCCTGTTGCTCCACCTTCGTCCTAGTTACAATTCAACACGAATCCTTGCGAATATTCACCCTCGAAACTGGGTCGGCGCCTATTAATAGACGAAGAGGCGACGCTCTAACAAACTGACAGTTTTCAAGTTCGTTTTCCGCTTAGTTCTCTATTTGCCATATGAAATGCTAGCCACTTTACACTTGACTCGTTTTATTTAACATCACATTATTCTTTATCGCTCGATTTAAAATATTTACACACTAACACACACACACACACGAGCGGCAATTGTTTTAAAATATCTAACAATTCCGTGGTGATAACGACAAGGACGTTCCCACTACGCCGCATCGGTAGAACATATTTTACGACATGTAAGTAATGCGACAAGCAACGCGACGAGTTCTATAGTAGTATTCGTATAATGATAACTGGACTTTGTGTGCCGCCGTTGTATCAACTATAACCCTCGTAATAGATACAAAAATAAAATCGATGAAAACCGATAAATAATCGATAAGCATTAAAAAAAAACAACTTTACAAATATACAACTAATAACCAATTATAAAATTAACAAGTTAAGCTGTCGAAAATCTGCCCGATTGTGGTGTACCTAATTGGCGTGCGAAAGCTGGCAACACCAAGACAATCGAGAACTTATATTCGATAGCCGAAATCGATGGGGCTTTTGAAGTAAGTTCCGATATAACTGTTCGGTTAACAGCAGTCCGGTCAGCGGTAAACCTAGGTTAGGCTTCTAATCGAGCGCCGGGCATATTTAGGTCGCCGCTAGCAAAGTCGAATGGAACCGCGCAAATTGCTTTAACAACGCGAACCGAGGCCGTCCATAACGCTCGGCGGCTCGATAAAATTGCAATAAACCTAAGGTCCATCGCTAAAACTGTTGCCGCGTACTATAGTTGTGTACTAACAACCGCTTAGTGGTCGTAATACGACCAAAAGAGATTTATTTATTGAAGTTACTTTTTGTTCATTACATAGTATGGTTTTTGAATGTGACATTTGTGATTTGACTGATTACGTATTTCATATTGGAAAGAAAAATTAACTAATTTTAAATTTATAGCAAATATACCATATTAAAATTTAAACGCTACACTTCTGGTAAGCGTCACGTCTGCCCCTAACAACACAGTACCACCCAAAGCGTGCTTGGATCTGTGCTGCGCTCGTAACCCCGAGATATAAGATGGTCTATCTCTTTACCCTGTGCTTATGCTTGCATCATTACACAGTAGTACTTATACGTTACTGCTTGGCGGTAGAATAACTACCAATGCAGTGGTACCGCCCCAGTCGGAATCTGCAAGATTGCTGTTATGAAATTTAGCCTACCACTATGCGACCAATAGTTTGAAAAGGGCCTACAAATATTTCCCTTGACGTGTTAATATATAGATTAGTTATAAAACCATACAACGGAATATAAACGCTGTTGACATTTGGCGGGAAAAAAAAAGTTCCACACAAATTCTCCCAAAACCGCCTAGCGACCACAACGACAACGTATTGTAACACCGGTCGACGAAATAATTTAATTCTGTTGCCACGTTAACGCCGACGACTATGTCAAACTATGTTAAACAAATATTTATTCAAGTGATTGTGTTTTAACATTGCTTAGCGAGTGCGTGTGTTTACGTCATCGCTATAAAAATAGATCAGCTGTTGGTTCGGGGAGTTCGTCGTGCGAAAATGTGATAAATGTAAGTGTTATTATCAAAGCACGGCGCTGGTCGGCCTTAACACGGTTGGAGCAGTTTGGGGGGGCCAAAGAACCGGATCTAACAGCCCCCCTTAAAGGGACTCAACAATTCATACCAATGCCCCACTTAGCTCGCGCAATGGGACCTAGAATTCAAACGTCATAAATCACAATCGCGGCCGGCGCGGCAATCCGTCAAGATAAAGCCCAGGTCAAAAGCACCTACAGCAATTTAACTCGCTGTTATCTGTCTAAAGTTTATTAGGTTAGCCGCCTTTTATAATTACGTACGGACAGACAGCCTCGCAATAGTGTGGAGTTGTTGCGAAATTTTATTGAAAGAATTACACTTTTTTTTCTTGACCTAATAAAGAAACTTGGTATCATCTGAATGCTGTCCGAAGATTTCACTGATTTCAGTTATCTGTATAGATACGTAAAACGTAAAGAGAAATCTTTGTACCCTTTTCCTAGCTTATCGGTCACATTGGAGGGTGAAATATGACAAATTAATGTTTTATTGTAGTAAGAAATGTTAAAAGAAAGCTATGACCACAAAAAATTACAAAAATAGGTGAAAGAAAGTGCAAAATTTTTTTACGTATAAGTATCAAACACGTAATACGTCAAATCTTTAATGTCATGTTTAAAAAAACTGTATTAAACGACTAATACTAATACTAATAGAGTGTACCTCACACTCTAAAAGTAAGTTCGAATTGCGATCGCGTATAGTTACGGGAAGCAAAACCTTCAACCCTAGAGGTTTGGAGTCGATGATGAAACGAAAAATCTTATTGAGGCACGACTCTGTTGGCGCGAAAACGCAATGGCCGGTGCGCATTGCGCGTCGGAATCGCGCATGCGTTATAAATTTAGCGGCCGCCCGCCGCCGATGCGATACGCGGCCGTTGAATCAATCGGCCGTATTGCGAATCTTTATTTTGCATCTAGACGTTTTGACGTAGACACATGTAAATATATCAGCGCCGAATTGGCTACAGTTTAGGCAAAGGTCCTTTAGCATTGGATTTTAAGTTTTCCAACTACCTACCCAGAGATCATATTCGAGTTCCAGTGACGGTTCTTTTAAATTTCGAACACTCGCATGATCACGACGACAGCCATTCGTAGATTCGAATTTCAGTGACGTGCTCCCATCTAGACGCAGTAATCGCTTTCATGTCACTCAGTTAAATCAATGTCATTTTAAAGTTGTAACTGCCACCACTGTCAACTTACCACTTAGGTTGCAATTTTAAGTACCGCCCCGGTACGGAGACGCCGTCTACGGTCGTACCCGGACGAGACGGGAGTACCGCGCGCTCCAAACCGGTTCCACTTCAATGAGATTCCAATGCATTCCTCCGCGGCTAACGGACCGCTCGCTTTGCTAGCCGCACGATATCGCCGACATTTCTCACGTGATCGTCTACCCTGCCCGACCCAAAACGCTATGATGGCGCGATGATAAACAACACGTACTACATAGTCCAACCTCACCCCGATATCAATGATAGCTGAAGTGCACAGATAGTGAGACATTGTTGTGATAGACGCACTGCACTAGTGTGTTCTAACAGAGGTCGATTTGCGTGCAACAATAAATAAATTATGTTAATATAGTGTGCGTCCCGTTTTGCAATTCAATAGGGCATTTATATCTATGCATGTACATACATGACTGCAAAAGATTCTGTTCGTAATTACGTTCGGACGAAACTATTGTCATTGTAATTAAACGCTACAAGTGACTTGAACCCACCGATTTATTATTATTTATCGAGAATCGAACTGTGTTCTTTTGCAATCCTGATGGGTCGAATCTATTTCTGTTAATATTAAAAGAATAAATTGGAGCTATTCGAACCGACTGAATTTTCTATCGAGTAAAGAAATCGGTACATGATGCGTATTCGTCAGTCCTGTGACGGATCACTGCCACTAGCGATGTCGATAGTAGTCGAAGTCCAAAATGTATGAAACTGACATAAGCCCTCGAAATGTCAAGTGACACGAATATGTCAGTTACATACATTTTGGACTTTTCTACTAGCGATATCGCTAATGGACTTGTACTTTAGCTACAGGGCCAGGTCAGGTGAGCGACGGGGCCTAATCACCTCCCGGGAGATGAGCAGCCGATGGTTGACATTAAGGAAGGTTGGAGCGTTCAAGGTCGCGCCGGGATGATTCCGGAAGGCGCGGGTGCGTCTAGACTGCGGGGTGGGGGGTTGTAAGCGGAGGG
>DWGO01000792.1:0-10971 GCA_018247635.1 Eurytides dolicaon deicoon | reverse complement strand
TATATATATATATATATATATTGGAATTCGGAAAGTGGAATGAACAAACTTTACTTCATATACCAGTCGGTCTATTTTAATACGTCACACCTATTCCGAGGGCAGACCTAATCATGCCCACCTCTCGCGCCATTTTCAACTTCGCATAATGATATATTTTGTTAAAATTTATTTAAGAAACGACTTATCGGTAAAATGTGACAAAAGGTTTTTATTTCTTATGCCTCCTGGTATCGTTTTAAAACAGCATATTTGACCATTTTGGCCGGAAAAATATACAAGATACTTTTAAGTAACGTGTGGTCGATGTGAGCGGCTATTATTCGAGAGTGATTACTGGCGCTGAGAATGTCAGGTGCATTTGGTTCCCACCCGTGCCTACTGTTCTCACTTCAGAACATGCGCTCTATACGTCAGTAAGTCAGTAAGTACTCTAAGGTAGTGAACCTGATGACAAGCGATACAATGGCACTACACAGCATAGTGCCAAATATAGCGGAGATGTAAGATGTTATAGCACTCTGTCCAGTAATTTAGCTAACATCATTTCCCTTCACACCGGAACACAGTAGTGCTTACGTATGATTGCTTGACGGTAGAATAACTGACTATGTAATTGTATCATTCCAGGCGAACTTAGCAAAAGAGCCCTCTCATTTAGAATAAATATCGATGTTTATCAATGAGGTTCTGTCCTTGGAAGCTTGGAGTAACTATGAAATTAAAATATCTAATATCAATCTGTCCACTAACCGTGATTTTTGTATTCAAAACGTAAATTATGAATTAAATTAAAACATGATAAAATTCTTACAGTTGTTTTGTTTTCTTGATGTGTGGTATTCGCGTAAAGTCACAAAATTATTAGGATTTAAATGTTATAAAACTTTTTTTGAATAAGTTTAGCCTATTTTATTACATATTTATAAATCAGTATCTGCACATTGAATACTGTTGTATTTATTATTACCGAACCATCGATGTATCGGTACATCTCTAATTCGCCATACCATAGATAATAGTGTTGAGTTTATCCAATCGTAGCGCGCAGTAAACGTAGTGTTTTATATGCTCTTTGGTAGCGCGCGCAGTTAGCTAGACCGAAGCACGTTTTAATTTTCGGCGTAGCCAAACTCAACTCCGCCATTTTGTGGACATAGCGTCGGTACATTAATCAAAAATTAATATATTACATTCTAAACTATTTACTGTATTAAAAGTGTTACTATTGTTGACCAATGTAAAATAAAAGTTTTGCAATCTTCAAATATTTGTTGTGGTAATGATAGTTTCATTTATATTACATTATTATACGCCATTTCATATCCATCGGATTCCTTATTGTTACTTGTTTTTCTTACAGAGAATGTCCCGTTACGGCGATTGCAAGGTATATGTTGGTGATTTAGGTAATAATGCGAGTAAACCTGAACTTGAAGATGCGTTTTCATACTACGGACCCTTAAGAAATGTGTGGGTTGCTAGAAATCCACCCGGTTTTGCTTTTGTTGAATTTGAAGATCCTCGGGACGCTGAAGATGCGGTAAGAAAAAGTTTTGCAATATTGTCATACCGATACGATGTTTGTTATTGTACAGAATTAACGTTACTTTATAATATGTTTTCAGATTCGTGGTTTAGATGGAAGAACAATTTGTGGTCGGCGTGCTCGCGTTGAGATGTCAAACGGAAGTAGAGGGTATGGACGCGGGCCACCTCCCAGGTCACGTCTTCCACCTCGGCCCTATGATGATCGTTGTTACGATTGCGGAGACCGTGGTCATTATGCACGGGATTGCACACGCCGTCGCCGCCGCAGGTAACATTTACTATGTAATATCAATTATAATCTGGTATGGAATCTTTATGAGGTGCAGTTGCCTCATCTGTTTGTTTACATTATTCATATTATTTATTTATATATATTTAATGACAGTGCAAGTATTCAAAATGTGTAACACCGGTGATGTAAGTAAAGATTCCATTCCATTTTTTCGTACCCACGTAAACCAATGATAACTATGTTATAGGTTATCATTGGCCTGTGCGCCGAGAACGAACTCTTCAGTGTCTGCACTTCTTATTGTCTGCGCTACGTAGCTTTCACTTCGCGACGTGTACTCCACTAAAGTTGGCAACTGTAACTTCGCTCTGCGAACTACGTAATGACGACCTACGTGCACACTTCACTTTTCGAGAACTACATTGAGCATAATGTATGTTCAGCGCATCGTGACACACGTCTAATGTAATCACTGCGTGCACTCAGTGAGTTACACATTTATATCCCATATTTGTGTTCAATGCAGGCCTGATGTGTATTTTTTTAGTTTCATTTCTTATGTTATATTAGGAATTGCTTAAGTTGTACTCGGAGGCACTTCGGCAAAAATCTTGGGCACTGGAGATATCGGACTACATTTTAATTTTTAAAGCGGCTAGTGCTAACAATTACTTATGATTATTTGGTTTGTTAGCACAAATCAATTATCTTGTGTCTAATCCATTTTTCTATTTTTATTTTCAATATGGTATTCCTTTTTTTATAAAAGTATCTTTAGATTGTAAATGTGTATGCTTTAGAGAGATAATATTAGAGGGAGTGATTGCTAGAATGAATGACCTTGCATAGTCTTTAATGTCTGAATGTTGTCGTATTTAACACATGGATTAGACACCACCACCTTAATGTTACCTTTATTAATTCTGTTTGGTAATGTTTACAGCCGTTCGAGGTCCCGTCGCCGTACTCGCTCCCGCTCGCCGCGCTCTGGTTCGCGTTCTCGCAGCCGTTCCCGTTCGAGGTCCCGCTCCAAGGGCAGATCAATGTCCCGTTCAAGATCACGCTCTCCATCCAAAGATTCCAAGAAGTCTAACTAATATGATGCCACCATCAGTTGTAGTTTAAATTGTTCCATTGCTCGATTTATTCTTTAATAATAAGATACAACATCACTTTCATGTGGTCCATCCAAAGTTAAAAGAATTTATTATCATTCCTCTCTCCTAATGTGACGTGTTTTAAGGGTAAAATGAAGTATTGATTGTGAAGTCAATAAACACAAATTATTTTATAAAATTGTTTTATTTTAATGACACTGTAAGCGAGATACTCACCATAAAAATAATGCTCCACAAAAGCTTAAGATTCTTCATCTCATTGCCCTTCAAAATGAAACAGTAGAGCTTATTTATTTGACATAGTAAAACACCTGGCAATGTAGTGGTACCTTCCTAGGGGTATTGCAAGAGTCCCCACCATTTAGTTCTAATTTCTTAATAAAAAATTTTTTGTATATGTTGAGTGTAAAGTTTAAGTGGTAGGCCTCTTGCAGAGGTAGGAGGTAGGCCTCCGACTGGGGCAGTACCATTGCATTGCCAGCTATTCTGCCGCTAAGCAGTAGTATGTAAGTACTGCTGTGTTCCAGTGTGAAGGACAATGGGTCAAGCGAAATTACAGAGCAGAGATAGATCATCTTATATCTAAGTGCGAGCGCAGAACAGAGCAAGCTTTGTGTGGCACTGTGTTGTTATGGCAAAGAGCATATAATCACTCCCTTTCTTCGTTATGGGTAGGCGTGAAGCTTACCATCAGGCACACGACTTGTTCGTCTCATCACTATCTTCTAAAAAAAAGTCAGTCAAACATTTTTGTTCAAAATTGGATTGGTTTACAATCTCTTTTTGATGTCAATATAAATAACATTTACCACCTGTTCGGAAAAACAAATGCGTCAGTCCTGAGAAGAACAGGCGAAAGAAACTAAGCGGGACTTTCAACTCTTTTTTTAAGTAAAAACTAATTGCAATAGCACAATTATGCTCATATGTATTTTATGGATAAACCTTGCACACAATTTTTAGTTTAAATATAATAGTAAAAAAAGCGGCTGCGTTCATGGTATGCATTTAGCGTCGCCCGTGTACAACTTGAAGGAAAAACAACTCAACGTGGGCTTTTCTTAAATGTTCCTACGTTGAATCAGTTCAAAAATACTGCTGGCCCTGCTAAAAACACTGAGCTTTTTAAAAGCCAACTTAGGTTCCTCTTCCAAGTGTCCCAAAAAATATTTATACGACAAAGAATTTTATTCTTGGGGTTATATTAGACTAAATGTAATTGGCCCAAGTCTGAGACTTGGTAAGCAAAGCTGTGGAGATTCAGAATTATCCAGACAAGATTATTTCGGTACTCAGACCCAGACGGTCATAAGCATTGCAATTAATGCTGCTAGCACACAAATAAAACTTATTAACAAAAATTCATATCATCTACACACAAAAGGAAAATATATTAAGTTGTATATTGTGTAGCCTGGCTTTCGATGAGAATTCGCCACAAGCATTGAAAACACTTTTCAAATTTGGCTCAGGACCGAAATCGATTTATCGCTTATTTAGATAAACAAGAAGACGAGGATGTTAATCAGTAGATGTAAATTCGCACAGGACGCATTAAAATTTGTAAGCCGTTTAAGGGATGGTAGCCTAAACTACTGTAAGTTTCGGGCAGGGTTCGATTATCAGTAGCGTGAGTATAGCTAGATTCTATTCAATTCTTTGCCTTGAAAGTGGCGATATGATCATCTCTTTTTTGTTTTTTTCAGCCATAAAGTGTAAGGTTAAATAATTAAGTCATAAGGTTAATTAAATAGATTTCGGCTTTAGTGCTTTTGTTAAAGGTTTACGCAATTTTGGTGGGTCTAGAAATGTTAGATACAAATCATACAAAGAAGTTCTATGCAGCGAATATACATAAGTGAGCGTTAAACATGTAATATGAATGTGTATGTAAGGGCGTATGTTTTATTTATAGCATATATCTTAAATCTTTTAATTAATGTTTTCCATTACTACGTAATTGTAAGTTGATCTATGTTTACTTTACCATATTTAAGTTAAAATCTCATAATAATATATAATTACAGTGGGATAAAGGAACATACTTTAAAATGCATGTATTTTTGTTCTATTGATAAAAATGTATAATTTTTAAGTAGGTAATATACTTTTATATATTTTAATACTTTTATCACGTTTTTCACAAAAATCGTTTTATGTGTAATGGTTATTATCAAAGTTGAATGGCAACATTAGTTTAAAAAAGAAAAAAAAAAAAGCAATGTACAGCGGACGGACGTCGTTTCGACTTTTGTATTCCGTCATGCAATAATTTTTGTCATACATGAACTCGTTAAAAAAAGAATTTTCGATGTCGCCTACGTGAACGTTAGTTAGCTTATAGTTAAACATGAAGTGTTAGTATTTCATTTCACGTATTAATTTTATAGTTCTTGATAGGTCTGTGACAAGTACGGTAATGGTGGCCATGTCATGAAAATCCCCACAGCCATGGATGATAGCTCCGTGTCTCATCATAACGGAGGGCAAGTGGGATCTCAAATCGGAGTTAGTGTAAATAACAAACAAAATGAAGAATCTAGCCAAAGTGTCCAGTATTCAATACCAGGCATTTTGCATTTTATTCAACACGAATGGGCGAGATTCGAGCTCGAGAGATCACAATGGGAGGTGGACAGAGCCGAATTTGAGGTAATATTTTTCGTATTTGTATTGATTGCTGTTGATTGTTAAGAGTTGCAACCTTTCATCTGTATAACGATACCATTTTCTTTCAATTCTAATTGGTAATTTAATCAAAAATCACGGAGTTGTATATTGTTTTATTTTGCTGCCTAGTGTTGTTATATTCGTATTAGAACCAATTGACAAAAGCATAGGGTATATGAGTAATAATAATTAAGTTAACTATGAACACTTCATAAATTTTTTTATTTGTTTGTGTATTATTAATTAAAATTGCATTGATTTCATTTAATCAAATTTAATTTCAATTAAAATTACAAAGCTCTAAATTGTATGTATATTGTAATATTTAATTAATATTATTTTTGTAATAAAAATATAAATGACTACTAATACCATTATTAATTAATTCCAAAACTTCTTATTGAACTCTGTTACACAACTTTTAATTTTTTATATTTGTGTCAAATGATGAGCTTAAAGTTTTTATCTCTTTTATTTACAATTAAATTAAACTATTTTAAAAATTTAGCCTAAGGTGTTTGGATTATTATTGACTTTCTAAATTAATTATTATTACCTATGACTTTGTAAAAAGAAAGATAACAAAAGATAAATGTATATTTGTAATGGGTATAATTTTACCTTTTAATACATTACTGTTACTTAAGAACTATAAATGTGTCAGTAAATATTTTTTAAATAAATTAAAGTAAACATTCATGATTTGTCTTTAACTTACAATTTTATTTATTAAATTCATTTTCAAATAGTGATAGTACTCATATCTTTTTAGAAATACATATGCATAGCAAGAATGGAACAGTTAAGCATAATTAACACCCAAAATAAAAATACTCAATTAAGAAAATTATAGATCCTCTAAAGGTGCAATTATTTTGAAAGATTTTATTTTAGGGTCCATTGACATTTTTGAAACACTCTTATAACAAAACACATCATATAATTTTTTGTATAACTTTAGGATTTGGGTATATGGTAGTTTTCACTTACAATGGTTTATACTTTTTTTTGAAAATACTTTGTACATCCGATTTTAATAACTGTATTGTGAAAGTGTCAAAATGTTCTTCAATATGTTTTATATGAACATTTTTATAACTTCAACAATGCAGGCTAAAATATATATTAGAAAGGCATAGATCATTTTTTTAATGCTGTCTTAGTAATCTCTTTCCTTTTCTGTTAACTTTGTATTAAGGAATTGTTATATGTTCAATAGAAAACTGATGTAGCTCAATGATTTTAATTATCTAAGTAGATATATAATGAAAAAACTTCAGCCAAGTCTCTGTAATGGTTTGTTTTTGTAAATGGCCAAAGTTAGATATTAACATGTGGCTATCAATGTAAAGTCAGTTTATATAGTTTTCTTTTTATTTGGAATAACCTATACCCATCTTTGTTTTGGCCACTAATCTGCAGGCTACAATTATGCGGCATTAAAAATATTAAGAAAATGACAAAAATTGCTACTCCTCTTTTGAGCTGCTTACACTGCAAAACTGTTAAAAGAAGTGTTTTAAACCTTAAAGTTGGTATAGATTCATTAGTATGTATATTCCTTAATTATTATGTTTAAATTAAAGTAACAACTGAAGGTGATTATTTTTTATTACATCAACAAGGATTATTGGTATTAGAATTATAAAAAAAAACATTAATTTAGAAATTTAAGTTGGTTTTTAGTAAGTTTAATGCCATTTTGTGTTGAATTTTGGGTGTGTAAAGAGAATTTTTTATAAACTGTAAGAGAAATGTTTGTGTATAATTATAATCATGCTATTTTTCATTTTCTTTATATATTAATAATCAAATTTTTATATTAATAAAAAAATGTTACATGATAAAATTGAAAATTAAATTAAGTTAAATAACAAGTTTGATCTTGAAAAAAAAAAGAAATTACCTTTACTTTTAAATAATGATAACCTTAGCACATGCATTAAAACTTGAAAAAATAATGTTAGCCGTTTCCCAGAATGTGCTAATTGATAACTGACCTGTAAAGCACATGGATACTTGTTCCAAATAACAGACATTGTTGAGAAAAATAGTTTGGAATTATTTAAATTTTGTTTTCTGTTTATGAAGTAGCATAGTAGTATAATCTGTATGTAAGTATAGATAATGCCATGAAACTATTCACTTAGAGCAGGCTGAGATGTATCTCTTACACTTTAAACTACATTTTAATTTTAGTATTTTCATGCAAATATAAATTTAACATTCACATGGAATGAGAAAACTTGGGATTAAATAGAGAGACATCATTACTGATTAACATGTGGTCAAGTTGCTACAATTTTTTGCAACTACATTTTTACACACATGTTCAAAGAGTGTAAGGAATTTGAACATTATATTTTTTTTCCGAACAGGTAGTTGAATCGTTAGACGTCAAAAAGTGAATAAAAAAAAATTGACTTTGACTTTAACTTTAGGCGCGGATCGCCTTCCTCCAAGGCGAGAGGAAGGGCCAGGAGAATCTTAAGAACGACCTCGTGAGGCGGATCAAGATGCTGGAGTATGCGTTGAAACAGGAGCGCGCCAAGTTCCACAAGCTCAAGTATGGCGTGGAGCTGCAGCAGGGCGACGTGCGTCCGCCGCCCGAGGAGCCCCCAGCGGAGCCGGAGCCCGCAGAAAAGGCACAATGGAAGCAGGGGCGCCAACTCATTAAGCAATATTTGCAGGTGAACTAATCCCCTTTGGATTAACTAACGTATTTTTAAGGGGATAGCGGATAAACAGCCTCTGATTTTTTAATGAGATAAAGTGACTACACGAGCAAGTCGTGCGCCTGATGGTAAGCGTCACGTCTGCTCATAATCACCCTGCCACACACAGCGTGCTTGGCTCTGTACAGCGCTCGTACCCAGAGATATAAAATGGTCTATCTCTTCGCCCTGTAATTGCACTTGCATCATTGCCCTTCAAACCGGAACGCAGTAGTGATTACACAATACTGCCTGGCGGCAGAATATCTGGAAATGAAGTGGTAGCTCCCCAGCCGGACTCTGCAAGAGTCCTACCACTTTAAAACTGAGGTGAACTAAAACCCCTTTGGATTAACTAATTAGATATTTATAAAGGCGGTTTGAAAAGTGGTAGGACTCTTGCACAGTCCGGCTGGGGAGGTACCACTGCATTGTCAGGTATTTTGCCGCCAAGCAGTAGTGTGTAAGCACTACTGTGTTCCGATTTGAAGGGCAATGATGCAAGTGCAATTACAGGGCAAAGAGATAGATCATCTAATATCTCTTGGTGATGAGCGCAGAACAGAGCCAAACACGCTCTATGTAGGTAGGTACTGTGTTGTTATGGGCAGGCGTGACGCTCACCATCAGGTGTACGATTTGATCGTCTCTTCACGTTATATCGTAAATAAAAACGTATGGTGCGTGTTAGGGGGCGCCATTTATATAGACATGTTAACATTTTCACCTATTCCAATTTGACCATGTGCTTACTAGAGGGCGCTAGGGTAACGATTGCATACGGGCGCTACATGTGCTAGAGACGCCTCTGGATATTTACTACTACTACTCTACAATAACTACTACTGATTAAATATTTTTTGAAAGGGTTGTCAGATAAACTACAGGCTCTGTGATCACCGTCCTTGAATACACTTAATACGGCTAGTGGCAACTAGATTTTTATTTCTTTTTGCTGCCAAAGTGTTTAATGTTTTGTGTTTGTTTATTAACCCTTTGCACTCCAGCCTATTAGAATATATTGACCCATATGCGGGCACGTTAGATTTGTAACTATATAAAAAATTGTAATTTGATTTTTAAAAGAGCAATTGTTGTTTTTCTTGTCGGCTCTTCTCAGCAGAACTGCTTTCCGAGCCGGTGGTAACTTACTCACTATCTGACTTCATTGACGATTCCAAAGTGCTTGTTAAAGTCTAATGGAATAAAACTCAATTCCATAAATTTGTTCATTTATGCAATTTAGGGAGCTTTATCAATTGCAAATTTCATTTGAATCGAACGGCGTGAAGTAGATACAAATTCATTAATTTTCAATCAATTTCATTACTCATATATTTTTAAGCGCATAATCTCTATGTTTAGCAATAAGAATATGTAGTTTTGAATCTATTATTCCCAATTTTTAAGACAGCTCTAAAAGGAGACCCCGTCTAGCTGTGAGCTTACTGTTCACGGTTTTCTCATTATTTATGATACAATTGTATTAATAAAGTCCCGTCTGGTGGCTTTCTAGACTTTGCTGCAAGTTTTGAATTATGATATTATAATTTTAGTCATCTCCCACTGCTTATCTACTAAAGTCCCACTATATTGTTCTATAAATTCTTTTTTAATTTAAAATTCTAGAATTGGGTAGAATTCTCGATCTATGATATCGATTGATCGCATTTTTCCAATTTATTATGTCACCCATGTCTGCCGGCTTCGATTGCGTGGAGTTTGATTTTGTCTTTTTTTAAACTATTTTAAAATAAAATATTGCCACTATCACTTCCCATACAAAAGCTGTGGAAAGCATTCTTTCAGAGGTCAACACCACTGCAGCAAATTTTTACCGCAAAGCAGTAGTGCGCATTTATTGCTGGTTATTAAGTTCTGGTTCGAAGGTCTTTTTTTTAGATAAATCTTTTACAGAGATAGATTATTTCGAAAGAGTGAGCGGCACTATGCTATTAAAGGCATGTATGTGTGTGTGTGTGTAAATACTGCATTTTTGTGTAAATTTATTATGGTTAATTTCTAAAGCCAGTGGGGGTGATTTTAGCTACTGCGAGAATTTTCAAGTGGTAGGACTCTTGCAGACTCCGACTGGGGAGGTGCCACTGAACTGCCAGATATTTTGCCGCCAAGCAAATGAAAGCCAAGTGTTCCGTTTTGAAGGGCAATGATGCCAGTGCAATTACAGGGCAAAGAGATAGACCATCTAATATCGTTAAGTGTCGAACGCAGTACAGAGTCAAACTCGCTCTGTGTAGTATTGTGTGGGCAGGCGTGACGCTTACCATTAGGCGCACGACTTGCTTGTTTCTTCACTTTATCTCGTAAAAACAAAATCGTAGTAGTTTTCTGTAGCGATCTGTGTACCCCTGTATAATTTTTAGACCGTTTTTTTTTTCACCGTACGCCCGTTTACAAAATATCGATTTCCGTTTCACAGGAAATAGGATACACCGATACAATATTGGACGTGCGTTCCAATCGAGTGCGAACACTACTCGGTCTGAACAACGAGGAGCAACCTGAGGACCCCAACTACAGGAACTACGACAACAAATTCCGCGAGAGATGCGGCGATTCACCGATAAACTCCCTCATCCGGAAATACGACTACGGTGAGTCAGTTGTAAGAAAACACTTATTATAGTCATACTATAATTATCTGACTGGCCTATTGGTGTAGTGG
>DWGO01000791.1:0-10971 GCA_018247635.1 Eurytides dolicaon deicoon | reverse complement strand
AGGACATAGGCTACTATTTTTTACGAAAGACGACGGAAACGCGAACGAAGTCGCGGGCAACAGCTAGTATTTAATAATTATAAAAGAATTTATCAAAAGAATGTGTAAGCTTATGAATGCGGGTACAAAACTTAAGGAAAAACCATTTGAAAGGTAAAACGCGAATCAGCGTATGACGTACTTGAAATTATTCATTCGTGAATGCGTCCTTTTAAATTCTTATTCATTATCTATACTAAGAAACTATAACACTTAAAGAATCAGAAAGAAGAAACAACAATACGTTATCACACACAAAAAATATTTCGATATTTAAATTGTGCCGGTGTTAGCTTCAATGACGATTCAATAGTGCTTGTATAAGCCTATTTGAATAAATATTGGTATTTTGATTTGATTGAATAGTTTAAGAAGGCTTAGGTTCCCTCTGTGGTCGAAATTCGACCCCAATTAGTGGACTTTTATTGTTTAATCTTTATAGATGTTCATTTGTCGGAGTATTTATATCTCTATTATTTTTGATCACATAATTTTTTAAATGCAAAATTAATGATTTGTCATCTGTGTTTGTTTGACATTAATAGCAGAAATTAATAAATTGTATTTTAAAATTTAATCTGTCTGTAATATAAAACACAATTTAAATTACTTGTCTTTTCTTCCATATTAACATCAAGTTTAACATTTTTCTGTCCACACAGTGGTCTGAAAAGGGATACAGAGATTTGCTGTTGAGATGATTTACGTATATTGTGTCTATTTTTCATTGTCTAATCAGTTTTATCGCTTTTAATTTATTTTCTAAGTTCCCTTGGTAAAGGTAAGTACGTTCCGAAATCATGACAGCTTTAAAGCATTCTATTGCTAAATATTGGGAATATTAAAACGAATTAAAAGCAATAAATTTGTAGATTACTGAAATAAAAACAAATTAAGTGGTAGGACTTTTGCAGAGTTCGACTGGGGCGGTACCACTGCACTGCCAGATATTCTGCCGCCCAGCAATAGCGTGTATGCACTACTGTGTTCCGGTTTGAAGGAGAATGATGCCAGCGAAATTATACTGCAAAGAGATAGACCATCTAATAACTTTGGGTGACGAGCGCAGCACAGAGCCAAGCACGCTCTGTGTGGTACTGTGTTGTCATGGGCAGGCGATACGCGTACCACCAGGCGTACGACTTGCTCGTCTTGTCACTTTATCTTGTAAAAAAAATCTGAAGTCACTATAGTAAGGACTAAAAAAAAGATATGCCATTAGAAGAGGTCAATAAATACATGTATAGTGCAAGCTTGCGGTCGAACGAGTTTACGTCGGATCCTCTATGGTTTCCGTCATCGATATACCTCGCAGTTTCCAATTGTAATATGAACTGCGCTCTTATTCTATATTGTCTATATATTCGTTGGAATCTAGGACAATTTTCTAATTGAAAGATATTAACAAGAAATTACAATTGCACCTATAGCTATGTGTTATGGTTTCTGGTTCGTAAATTTCCCTTTTGCCTAGTCCGCTTGTGGTATTGTTAATCAAATATTCTGCCGCCAAGCAGTAGCGTGTAAGCACTACTGTTTTCCGCTTTAAAGGGCAATAATGAATGCCAGCATTTTTACCGGGCAATTAGACTCTTATATTTCTGGGTGACGAGCGTAGCGCAGGTACTGTGTGATACTGTGTGATACTGTGTTGTTATGGGTAAATGTGACGTTTACCATCAGATGCACGACTTGCTGTGTCAGGTCACTTTATCTCATTAAAAAACATGCTAATGTTGAAATGTAACCGGTCTTAACAACACATACAATACTTCAGTTGTTAAGTTAAGAGAGGAGCTTTTTATCGGTATAAGTTTTATTACGATATTTTTTTATGTAGTAGGAGAGCAAAGGAGCAGGCGATTCACCCGGTGGTAAGCGATTACAAACCGGCCATGTACATTTGCAACGTTAAGGGACTAGCACATCCGATGCCGGCCTAAGATGAGAATAGAGTTTCTTCTGACTTCATTTGTTCTTAAGTTTGTTGGTAACGAATGTACAAACACCAATCATGTAGTTTTATTATAGTTAATATATCTTTACTTGTGGTGTACTCGTACATTGTAACACATTTAAATTTACTAGTAGACACTGTGTGTGACTATGATTAATGCATATGTTACATTTTTTTGGTAGCTTAATACCTTATACAAAAAAATGGGAAGTAAAAAATATAGAAAACATACAATGTAATTATATAATATAACTGGAAGACTATATCTTTAGTTTATTTGATGACTTAAAGCTTAAAATCCGGATTCATAAAAACATATGTTTTTGTTAAAATTAAAAAAAAATCAAATAAATTCAAATTTTATTAAGTGTAATTGTATAAGTTATTGGGGACTTACAACTTATATAAAAAAAATAATACAAATTCCAAATGCATCCAAACCCTTAGGGAAGGGCTTGAAGGACTTCATGAATTTTTGCTTCAATTGCTGTTTCCGTAGGTTTTGAAACGTTCGTTTTTCATTTCGGTAAAACTGCTGAAACAAAATGTTAACAGAGTGAAATAATATGTTAAATCCGTCCCATGTTATGGCATCATTGGAAATGTCAAAAAATTAAATAAAATTTGAACGTAACAGAATAAGTTATAAATATTTAACACAACGACGAGAGCAATTTAACATTTACAATGTTCGAATAAGTGTGAACGGGCGAAGGTCGATTCAATAACTCGAATAATATGAATCTGTAACCTACACCCTCGATTATCTTTTGACCCTTAAACCGCGTTTCAACCTTTCCACACACTCAGAGATACGGTGCGGGTACATACGGCGCGCCACCTTTTCATCCATACACCTTTGTCCAACGGGGGAACAAACCAGTCGCTGTCGTGAAAAGAAATTAAAAAAAATATATACGTTTAATGGACGTCCGCGACAATGGAACGAAATTGTGATAGGTGAGAGTAATCTTTTACGGCCACTGACTGTGAATCTTGTTCTTTATTTTTTTTTATTTGTTAATATAAAAGCAATTGTTCGCGTAATAAGGGCCAGTATTCCGAGATCTAATGACGATTGTGAATTGAATTTTTTTTTTATAATTATGCGCTGTCATTTTGCCGCTCTTTCTAATGTCATTCGACACAAAAGAAACTCGTCACGAATGCATCGCAGCGGATTTACTAACCGAAGTCCTATTAATAGATTCTTTTACGAGATGAAGTGACGACACGAGCAAGTTGTGCGCCTGATGGTAAGCGTCACGTCTGCCCATAACAACACAGTACACACAGACCGTGCTTGGCCCTGTGCTGCGCTCGTCACCCAGAGATATGAGATGGTATTTGCCCTGTAATTTCGCTGATATCATTGTCCTTCAAACCGGAACACAGTAGTGCGTACACACTACGGCTTGGCGGCAGAATTTATGGCAATGCAGTGGTACCGCCCCAGTCGGACTCTGCAAGAATCCTACCACTTAGATTCTCACCCAGCTACGTGAATACGTTAATCACTTCGTAAAGCGTACGATTTTGTAATTTTAAGTAATTTTTTAAACTTGTCCCAGATAGGAATCCAACTGCGAAGCGCTGGGATCGTTTTGGTATTTCAACATTTGGTATTTTACAAGTTAATTTTTCTCTCATTCTTATCTGTAATAATAACCGTATCTCTTCACAGGTAATAAAAAAATAATTAAATATGATTTAACATAGCATTAAAAGATAAAGTAGTGAGTATAATGATTTCTGGACAATACTTTTTTTAATAAACCTAATAATAATTACATTAGAAAAAACGTGTAAAATTGTTAATAATACATTTTTATGTTAAAAAAACCGATAAAATTCAGTCCACAGCTATGCCGTATGGTCCGTGTCGGTAGAAAAATCTAACTTAAGGTTTTGTATATTTGGTGTTATCGATAATTATTAAGATTTCAAAATGTAGAATATTAATATTGTTATCACATAGTCTATTTTTTATAAGACAAAGTAATGAGACGAGCAAGTCGTGCGCCTGATGGTAAGCGTCACACCTGCTAATAACAACACAGTACCATACAACGTGCTTGGTTCTGTGATGCGCTTGTCACCCTGAGATATTAGTCGATATTGATATTGGTCTTTCCCTTTGCCCTGTAATTTCGCGGGCATCATTGCCCTTCAAACCGGAATACAGTAGTGCTTACACACAACTGCTTGGCGGCAGAATATCTGGCAATGCAGTGGTACCGCCCCAATCGGTCTCAGCAAGTGTCCTGCAACTTAAGAAAAATCTCATTATAAGTCTCATTTGTTAATATCAGAACTGAATAAATAATTAAAGGTTATGAAATATATAAAACTGTTCACACTTTCAAAACGTACAAAGGTGTGTTAATTTATTTCTTTTTGTGTTATTAAATTCGCTCACTAATTGTCTTTAATGCGATGAGTCCGGTGAATTAAAAATTAAATCGACAGTTTTTTTTTGAATTCATGCATTGCGCTCGTCGAGTTAGCTGCAATGGCGCAGTGGGAGGGGCGGGGGGCCTCTTCTCTCCCTAGGGTTTCGCCACTTCACCTAGAAACTAAAAAAAGCCTTCCCGTTTCCCGTTCATGGAAAAAAATATGCGGAACTAAGGTCGCTTAGTTTTAATACGACCGTGTGTGGAAATAAAAAAGCGTTAACATACATACATTCACGAGCACCTGTTTTTTCTGTTTTCATTTCAAAATGCCATTTCATTTAGCCTTCGCGTTTTGACAGGAAATATGAAATGGAATTTCCTTTGCGTGAAGGTAAATAGTCCATTGAAATAACTTATTAAAAATGTTCATTGGTTTTTTTTATTAAGGAAATAAAGTAATGTATCAACGCCGTTACATAAACTATAATTTCACGTAACGTTATTAAGTTATCGCGTTGTGGAATGTTGTTTGTTACAAAAACTTGTCTGAAACTTAATTGGTTTGTTTGCACGAACATGATTTTTATAATGTAATAAAGATATAATACATTAGCTCATTCAGATAGAGTGACGAGACGAGCAGGTCGTACGCCTGATGGTAAGCGTCACGCCGGCCAATAACAACACAGTGCCACACAGAGCGTGTTTGGCTCTGTGTTGCGCTCCTCACCCACAGATATTAAATGGTCTATCTCTTTGCCCTGTAATTGCACTGTCATCCTTCAACAACACAGAAGTGCTTACACATTACTGCTTGGCAGCAGAATATCTGACAATGCAGTGATAACTCCCCAGTCGGGGTCTGCAAGAGTCCTACCACTTATGATATTATATGTACATTATATTGTACATACATTAACGCAACGCATTTGCAAGGCCTTGACATTACGAATGTCCATGGGCGGCGGTGATCACTTACCACCTGGTGAATCGCCCGATCATTTGCCAAGTAGCCCATAATTAAAAAAACAGTGGTAGTCTATCATTATTAAGTGATATTAATTCATAGAGTCGGCTTTTGGTGGTACTATTGCGTTGCCAGTTTTTCAATAGTCATGTGTAAGTTATACTGTGGTATCATTTGAAGGGCAATGTTAGCAGTGTAATTACAGGACAGGGCTATACCGTCTTAAATCTCTTATCTATTTTTATACTTTAGTTTTAGGAGACAAGATGACGAGACGAGTAAATCGTACGCTTGATGGTAAGCGACACGTCTGCTCATGACAAGACAGTACCATACAGAACGTCCTTAGCACTGTACTGCGCTCATCACCCAGAGTTTTAATATGTTACATATCTATGCCCAGTAATTATTCCAGCAACATTGGCCTTTTAAACCGGAACGCAGTAATGCTTACACATCACTGTTTGACGTTAGCACAACAGGGAACAGTTGTACTACCACAGGCGGACCCTGTAAAAAGTCCTACCACTAAAAATTCATATATTAACGTTAAAAACCGGAAGCATTTAAATTTGCCATAACGCTTATTCTTCCTGGCGCTAGTCATTTTAAAAAGAAAACCTGAGAAAAGGTAAAGTAAAAGAGTTTTTGAGAGTTATTTTGTCAGTGCAATGGTTTTTTTTTTTGGTCTATCTCTTCGCCCTGTCATTGCTCTGGCATCATTGCCCTTCAAACCGGAACACAGTAGTGCTTAAACATTACTGCTTGGCGGCAGAATAACTGGCAATGCAGTGGTACCCAGTCGGACTCTGCAAGAGTCCTACCACGTATTTATGCAATGTATAAACTAAAACGTGAAGAAATATTTTTTATGCATGCGTGGTCTTTTACGCTCACAAGGAAAATAAAAATAGAAAATTAAAAAAAATAGAAAGAGGGGCAATGCAAGAATTAAATATTTTAATAAAATTTGTTGTAAATACATCAACTAAGCTATAACAGCTTAGCTGTTTACATTTATACTTTCAATGTTTAACATAAATTTACAAAATTCGTTGTTAGTCGATCGTTAGTATAGAATTAATACGTACAACTCTTAAAACCTGAAACAAATAGAGTTCTCCCCGCATAGTCCATTAGCTATGACTAAAGGAAGATTGGTCCATTCTCGTAATGTGATCATATCCTTTTTTAGACACAATGTGCAATGCGACGGGCGTAGTGACCCCCTCCTAGGGATTATTATAACTATGCCCGTGCAGATTGTGCTAGTTTATTGTTACAAGTGGCTGTCTTATTTTAATTTAATAATTATTTTATTACGTAAGTATACTTTTAAAATAAATTAATATTAATATTATTACAAAAACTGTAGTTTTACATAAAAGATAATTAATTTCTAAACAATATTAACAGAATACCTACACATTACAGTTACAGTATAATACTGGGACATCTATCACCATGGAATAGATCAAACTTACAAAACTATAATAAAACCACGCGCATTCTTTATTTATAATTTTACAAAGTGGATGGAAGTTAAATCAAAATTCCGCCTCCGAACAGTAGGATATAAGCATTACTGTATTCCGGTTTAAAGAGTATAATGCCAGAGTAATAACAGGGCAAAGAGATGGACCTTATATCTCTAGGTGACGAGCGCAACACAGCCAAGCATGCTCTGTGTGGTACTGTGTTGTTATGTGCAGGCGTGACGCTTACCACCAGGCACACTTGTTCGTCTCGTCACTTTATATCGTAAAAGACTATCACATTGAGATGTCATAATAAATCTACAGATATATCCTTCAGCTTAAGAAAATTAGTGTTTTTCCTTAAATGTTTCCCACATGGAAGGGTGTTGCGACTGAACATTGTAACGCAAACCGGATAAATCCGACGCGGCACCAGATTAATGGGCGCCTATCAGCCTCTCGCCTTTGTCTGTCGGCGCCTAATGATGCTTATCGGGCCCTTTCTCCACTTAAACGTTGTTTGCGAGCCCCCGAAGTGCGACTCATCGCCCGAAATCGCCGCCACGCGGGATCCGCTTTTACTACTGTTGAATAAGACGTTGCGAAATTACAGCCGGGTTAACGGATGCTTTGAACGGGTTTTTGGGTCAGTTAATATGGGTCCGTGAATTGCAATGAATTGACCCGCACCGAACACGCGATTTGGGCGAGGTCTATTAGCGTCTACGAAGCAGTTGGATTACTAAGATATTTAATTTAATATTCTCTAAGTGGTTGGATTCTTCCGGAGACACTACCACTGCTTTGCCAGATATTCTGCCGCCAAGCAGTAGTATTTAGGCACTATTGTGTTCCGGTTTTAAGGACAATGAGGCCAGCGAGATTACAGGGCAAAAAGATAAACCTTCTCATAACTCTGGGTGACGAGCGCAGCACAGAGCCAAGCACGCTCTGTGTGGTTCTGTGTTGTTATGGGCAGGCGTGTCGCTTACCAACACGCCTTGCTCGTCTCGTCATTATATCTCGTAAAAAAAACTAGGATATATTACCGGTAGTGGTTATTAACTGAGGCTAATACATTTTTTTTAATATATTAACGTGGCCATAAAAGTTACCGTTAATGGCAAGCGGACAGACGTTTATTATCTATAAATAATTTGTATTCCGAAGCGTTCTATATAAAAAAGCTATAGCTTGTTAAAAGTCTTTGTTGGATAGAATATTTTAAAATCTAGTTACATCGCCCAATAAAACGTTTCTGGCGTTTGCCATCGTCATATCTCCCGACATCCACGACGCCAGTTGATTTTCGACATTAGTTATTTGCGTTTCGTTAAATTCGCAACTAATTCAACCCGACCGACCGTCCATACAACACTCACGACTTCTTATCTGACGAATAAATATGTCTACTTCAGGCTTACAGTTTGTACAAAAGATTATTGTGCACCTTTATAATTTATAGGTAGAGTGCATGGTTTTAGATGCCTAAAGAAATTTTATAATGATGAAAATAATATTTGCTATGTATATACATAAAATAAATAAAAGAACGAACCCCGTAACCATAATCACTGTAAAGTGTTTTAAAACGTTAGGAAGTTAAATCTAAAATAGACGCGGTAACATTAGTTAATAGTTTTATAAAGTCAAGTATTCGCATAATTAGAAGAAATCATTATAATTCCTATGTATATACAGGCTAAATGCTTTTCGTATCAAAATTCTTATGTCATATACCAAATAAAAACCAGTTTAACATACATACCAAAGCGACTGGACCAACAGACAAACCTGTGAGGTATTCAACTGAAAACTTTTAAGCAGATATTTTTTTACGAGATAAATTGACGAGACGAGGAAGTCGTGCGCCTAATGATAGCGTCACGCCTGCCCATAACAACACAGTGTGCTTGGCTCTGTGCTGCGCTCGCCACCCAGAGATATTAGATGGTCTATCTCTTTGCCCTGTTATTAGCATGGCATCATTGCCCTTCAAACCGGAACCACACACCAATCCGCAGTAGTGCTTATATACTACTACTTGGCGGCAGAATATCTGGTTATGCAGTGGTACCGCCCCAGTCGGACTCTGCAAGAGTGCTACCACTTATAGAAAAGTATTGTTATAAAGGTCGCACTGTTTATTAGCGAGCGTATATTAGGGGCGGTTGCAGCTAGCACGTTAACCGACTTACGCAACGGGCCCCCGCCCGACTGATACGCGCATCGGGTTTTATTTACAGCGCTTAAACAGCGCAGGTAAGCAAAGCAACACTGGCGCGTAAATAACGGCGGGAAGATAACGCGCAACTTCGGTGACTCGTCTTTTCCCGTTTATATAAAAGAATACAGAATTTACAAAATATTTTCGAGCCCTTTTTTCTAAGTCGTAGGCCTTTGTACTCTTTCGCAGAATCCACCTGGACTGGTACTACTTTATTGCCAGTTATTCTACCGTCAATCAGTAATGTTTATCCACTACTGTTCCGGTTTGAAGGGCAAAGGTGGTACTATGTTATTATGGGCAGGTATGTCGCTCATCATCCGAGCCACAACTTGCTATAGACGCTTAAGTTGCCCGTCACTGCCGTCAAATTTCATTGTCATGATACTTCGAAGATTTACTATGCCGTGTATTCTTTACAATACATTTGTAAAGTTTTTTTTACTATTTTTTACCTTCTTCATTGATCTAACTGCATTGATGCTCATTAAATCTAATTCGTAATAGTAGCAATATCAGCAATGAAATTACCAAACCCTTATAAAAGTCGACTAAATGCGGACTTGACAAAATTGTTATTTGAACTTGATTGTGTGTCATCATTGAATCCTTGGGTAACTTTCCTCTTGTGTTCTTTTTTTAATCTTTCTTGCTTGCAAAAGAAACGCTACGACTAATATCGAATTTCCATTCAGCTGCCACTCTCTCTCTCTCTCTATTCGTATGTAAGTGTCCGTATTGAATATTTGCTCATAATCACGGCGACAATGAATGACATGCCGTGCGCGTCTAATACAAACTTTCTAAACAGCTAGTGAGCGTCAAATTCAATTAAACGGCGGATTAACTCACATCGATAGAGCCGCAGTCCGTCGTTGGTGTAGGGGAATGTGGTGAAATCGAACTCGAGATAAGTGAAACGAATGGAGACGCCAATGCACCGTGAACAATCCGAGATAAGGCGACCGCACGCAAGCTATATGTTTAATACGACAAAATTGAAAGTTTCGCATCTACCGATAGCAGATTTCATTTGATGATTCATTCGGCCCACCGAAACCCCAGGTTTTACCCACTAAAACCCCCCTGGTAGCCACCCTCAGTGTATTTGAAGGTACTTCGGGATCTCCTACTGAACATACCGGTGTCCCTCAACACTGCGTGTAAGCACGCTCCGGGGGAATTGCTCTCTATGTCTTCACTACTCTACGACACCAATAGATCATTTAAAGGTGCCTTTAGAAGGCACACTGCGGAGCATGATCCAGTCCCCATCTTGACCACCCGTGGGTCCAGTGGCCCCTAAGGGATCTATATGGCTGCCAAGCTAGTTACAGTGGTAGAATTGCTTCATCGATTCGCATCTAATGCTGTGTACTTATCAAAACACCCGTGCCCGGTGAGTACTTGTGAACATAGTCCGTGGAACGAAGTCACGATTCGAAGTTCAGTAGGAGTGCATTTATAATGGGTAGATTCAAGCCCCGTGGTTGTGCAAGCCGCTCACGCCAGACCTCTAGTGCAAGTCTGCGTTACTGCTTTCGCACTTCGCCTGCATCCAGGGGCTCGGCATCCCCTAGGGGCAGACCGCCTGCCTGGGGAGTGTAAACCCACACATCACATCTCTGCCAGGACCTTCGACAGTGGAAATCGAGCTAAGATAGTGGCCGTCTCGAAGGGAAACCATCCCGATCCTACTTTATTGTTTGTTCCTGAATGAATTGAATTGAAAAGTCGCCATTGCTAATCGTTTGGACGCACCATGTTATATTCGATGCCAATAACTTATGTGCTCCACAAATAGTTGCAATAGTTGAAATGGAAATAGGGATTATTATATATGTAGAGCGACATAATCACATTGTGATAAAGCTCTTTTAATAAAGATTATATATATATATATATAT
>DWGO01000790.1:0-10972 GCA_018247635.1 Eurytides dolicaon deicoon | reverse complement strand
CTACTGTGCACTGGCTTAGCGGCAGAATATCTGGCAATGCAGTGAACCGCACAACAACCGCACCTGTTGGACTCTACAAGGGCATCATCCCCATCACTTTAAAATATATCCTAATTGATTTTTTTTTCATAACGTTAAAACAATACAAATAAATTCATCCTTTATTACGTATTTGGTAACATTTCTAATCTCTAGCCCGAATTGTAAACGATCTCTCAATCGTAGGACCCACCATAGGTGAATAATGGATTGCCGTTGATTATCCCGTAACATAATATGGGGCCCGATGCCCGCGATAGCGCCTTCAAATATTCATAATCTCCGGCGCGGTTCGTAAATAAAAATTATTTCATTTCGGGACAGGTGCGGCGTCGGGTTACGAAGTCGTTCGGGTGGGTCATTAGCATTTGGCCGAATTGGGAGCCCGTTTACAAGTAAACAGGTGAACCCGGTCTTGTCTAGCGTTTGACGGGTCATTGATAAGTTGACACTATCGCGCCGTGTAATCCCGCGCTACCAGCGGAAGGAGCACGTAATTACTAACGTCTAATGTACCATTTTGTGTTAATAACAGTTTTCGGCAGCGGTTATAGCGTAGTGTTGTCAGCATATTAACTGTTGTTTATTCTAGAGCTGTCAATCAAAGGGGGCGCGGCGATCGCGATAGCGGATTGGCCGTTTCCGAACGTATATTAACTTTTCAAACGAATTAACACTTCAACTTGAAGTAATTTATTATTGGTGTACGTCACGCATACAACGATTTTTATTTTACGTCTAACGTTAAAAAATTACATCGCGGGATGATGAATTTTTATCTGTGGTCAAGATTGTTATCGTATATTTATGTCATCTCGTGAGTTAATTAGCATTTTAATGATTATCACATACCTATTTGGCTGTATGTTGCAATAAAAAATGTGATTATAATACATTACACGAGAAAATTAATTACAGTTGTTTATCGAAATTGTCAAAGTAAAAATTCAAATTAAATTGTAGCAATAGTTTAATGGTTTATCACACAAAATATATATTCGCTAATAAATTTTGTTGGAAATCAAAAACAAATTTGAAACTAAAAAGCCAGTCTAGGTGCTTTTTATTATGTTAAAATCATGAAACACCTTAACGTCAACGACGCCGTTGACATGGTTTTTTTTGTTATAGCATAATAAAGTACAATTAGTAGGAGCCTAATTAGCTATAACTTTGTTGATAACTTTTTATGTCGTGTGTTCGCGTGCCCATGGACAGTTCCGTGTAAATTAAGCGCCGACATGTCTCGTGTGCCTGTCTTACAAAAGCGTATAGATAAGAGAGCGGTTTTTGAAATTTCCAGCGCGCATTTACTGTGGTCACGTCAAAATACACAGTTACCGCTTATTCGTCCTTACTCGTTCGACTTACGGTTCGATTTTGCTTAAAACAATGAATTGGTTACGTCACTTTTTAGCGAGTAGCGATGCGACATCGATTCATTCAATAACTTTGTATCGAATAAATAATCGATAAGCCTAAATGGATTATATCCGTGTCGTTCGGCGATGTGATCTTGACATAGCATTTACATTCCATTCCGCAGACACTAACATCATTTCACGCGGTGACTCGAGTAAACTATCGCATCGTAATCGTCGCATGTAAGATGCAACTAGCGTGGCATCTTACACCGGTATTCACATGGCTTGTTTAGCCATCACGGAAATACTAAACGACGCCTCATTAATCCTGTTACATGATGTAATTAATAATACGCGGCATTATACACTGCCCGTATAAAATGCTTGAGACCCTGAGATATAAGATGGTCTATCTTTTTGCCCTGTAATTATACTGGCATCGTTGCCCTTCAAATCGGAACACAGTAGTGCTTACTCACTACTGCTTGACGGCAGAATATTTGGCAATGCAATGGTACCGCCCAAAGCGAACCCTACGAAAGTACTGCAACTTTAAAAATACACTAATGCGAATCGATGTCGAAGATTCATATCTTGGAATATTTTTCGTCCATTCGACGCTTAGGAGTGAATTGAGCAATTAATAGAAGTCTGTTTTATTTATTTTCTCGGTTTAAATATCACGGATTACAAGTGGACAACCAAGTTGTCACCAAACGCTGATGGCGCGCTATCGGCGACAGATCAAGCCCTTTGAAATCGCTCGGAATTCGAATCGGACGTACAATAATATAGGTTTACGCTCAAGTGTATACTGAAATATGGTCCTTATCGGTATTGATTTAAAATTAATTATCGTGTGAGTATACAGTGTTCTGGCTTAACTGGCTGACGCGGCGGGCCGGTCGCTTCGGACAGGTTGGTCGTTTTGTCCTCATCGCCTAATCCCGCGCTTAGCTAACCGTTTTGACAAGATTTCAGATGTAGCGATAGTGTTACGTCGCTCCTTTTGCTTTTTAATAAATTTTAAACGCGGTCACTGAGAACGAACTAGTACAGTTTTTTTTCTGCTTCCTTAAGATTTGAGATTGTTCGATTTTTGTGTGAGATTGTGTTATTGTTAGACACTTATATAGTGAACTTCAAGACGTTTAAGATTGTTCCAGTTTCTTCATTAGAAAATTCTTCAACCTAAACTATTGTCGATCGCCTTGTACGTTATATTGCTTCGTAGAATTTACCTATAGTATGCCTAGCGCCGAGTTTTCTCATTGCGTTTACGAACTCAATCGCGTTAGCGTAAACCTTATTTGTATGAAAATTTAACAGCGCCATCTAGTGTTGATTAGATGACGCTGTTTTTTATATAGTAATGGGGTTGACGCTAACGCCATCGAGTTGGTAAACGAAGTCAGTGAAAACTCGCACTAGATAGATGCTCCCTATTCGGCTGTGAGATAAACATCTAGGGTCAAAGACACCGACCTCTGAAGTGACAGCGCGCCACAATGCGTCCGTTTAACACGCTCGTCGCTTTCTGACGATCGCGTGACAGCTCTCACGTCTAACTCGGGGCGCTCATTCGTTTTGGTACGCTTACGAACTGGACCGTCCCAACAATGCGTTGGATCAGATGGATGGTAGCTTTACGCTCGATGCGTACTCAAATTCAATGTCATTACGAAACAGTCGGAGAAGCGTCAGTCGAAAATAAAGCATTAGTAGTATAATTCCGCGCAATGATTTAAATTCCTCGCTTTTAGACCTTAAAACAGTGATCCTGTGAACATTCAGAGAAATTCTGAACTGTTCCTGGTGGCATAAACGTCCTTTGCTATCATTTTTTCCTCTTGATTATCTATGTATTTTGTTCCTATCGATACATAATCACATTAATAGGGTCTTGAGCTTAGTGTTGATGACGATTGATTTAAGTATTTATATAAATACGTAATTAAAATATAAACACAAAACTTATACTATGATACATTATAGTTTAATTTACAATCAATATGATATCGACGTTTCCAATTTTACAATTAAAAGCGATCATAAGAAATCCTTTGGTTTTTACTTTTACCACCTTTAGAGATGAACAATATGCAATGTGTTGGTTGTACGAAAGCTTTGTAAAGTTTTATTTTTCGTTTTTATCGATTTTATCATGCAGTTAGAGAGATAAGATTGACATGATCGATCAATAAGAAAACTGTGTGGTGCTAAGAAGAGGTAGATATAAAAATATTGCGGTTTAAATACGTTCTTTGAACTTGAATTTGTCGTAGCATAAGGCTGTGTGTATATGGTATAGCACAGACGTCGGTTGGATGAACAATGAGCGGGGTGCGGTGCGCGCTAGGCGTGTCCGCGCTTCATCGATCGCAGCCTCCGACGCTCCTCGACGACGTCTGCACCCCACTCACCCGCACTCACCCACCCTCGCTAGGGCGGTTAGCGCCCCGACCGACTGCATTTACCACCCGCCACCCCTGTCATATATACCCCACCCACCTGTCCGTCCAACCGACCCTAAACATATACCCGCGAATTTTTTCCACCCAAGATGGGATGCTGTTGTTGGGAGAATTTTTTGAATATACAGCCAAGCAACATCTGATGTTGTGTATACCGTCAACAGAATACTATCTGAAGGAGACCGGTAAAATTGTGGTGGTTATTCATTTGAGTTCTATTCGGTGTCTAAGGTGATCAGAATCAATTTTTAGTGGTTGAAAAAACTTCTGTTTTGCCTTCTCTTTGTCACGGACAGTCTATGGACGACGATGCTATCCGATGAATGATGAGAAAGAAAAAAAGAATAAAAACAAGGCGCTAAAAGTTGATACGCATGTATGTACAATTATAATTAGTAGCAACATTCGTTCGACAGAGCAGTCGATTCGGCCCCAGTAGCGGCAGCCGCTATAAATCCGTTTAAATCACTCCGCGAGCGACCTGTAAACGTTATTCGAGCTCATTAAAAACTTAATTACATTATAAATTTTACGCGCGCTCTGTGTAGCCGCGTTAACGCGCCCGTAGAATCACCCAAATATTGTGTTGCCATTACAAAGGAATGTTGCGTACAGGGCGATGCTAATGTGCCTCGCATTCGTCATCATTCATCAAAGCGTTCGTGGATTTCGTAAGAAATACTATTTACACGCTTTTGTTGCTGCTCGCTGCTAATTATTGCGACATGACAAGAATGTATTTCTTTCTTTTTCCCTCCCCCCCAATAATTAACTTTCACACAAGTCTTCACAACAGAACGTAGCGTGTTCGCGTTCACTGCCAACTGCTCGTTTTTGTACAAAACGGTTAATGGGAAAATAAGAGTGGAAATGTTATTGCTTTTTAAAAAATAAATCTGTTGTGAATTATAACGGTTTGATCCTTTTTTGGTGTTAATAAACTGTGTCTGAAGATTTTCTTGTCTGTAAACAGAAGTCTTAACATTTATTTTAGTAATTGTTACATTATATTACTGTAAAGTTGTGTTCAGTTTCTTTTAAGGTTTACAAATAGATATAAATTTATTATAATGAGATTTTTTTTAATTAGCCCTGCACCAACGTATACATTTAAGTATGGAATGAATACATTACCCGTCGTTTTTTGTTTGAACTTTAAATTTATCGAAGTCAGCCAACCAGATAATTTATATGACATATTAGTGTAGCGGTATTAATCTACTGTGACTATTTTTCTTTATTCCATTGAGTGGTCAAAGAAAAAGCTAACGGCTATATTATAACACTAGGTCTTGTTCAAGGCTTCGCTTGTGTATATTTTTTTTTTCGTCTTTATAAATATCAACCGTATGACAACCACAATATAACTATTTATCTGATATATAATGTAGCCTATGTTAGCTACTAATACTCCACTTATTCCAAAAATCATAACTATACTTTACTATGCTGTGCGTGAAAGCATAGACTAACAAACAATTTATAATATAAAGTATAACTTCTCTTAAACACTAAAGTGTACATTTTAATACTTTTATACAAATTCAGACTATAACATGATACGTTTTTCTACATTTTATGATATCAGTGACATGTTACAACTCGTCATATATCACGCGGTCAGTTTTTAGTTGGACTTCGCCACGACGAGGAGTGAGACGGTCATGAGTACATCCTATATGGTGAACTTTGAGGTGATAAAAGAGCTATAATCACTTTCGTTCGTCCACCGATGGTGCACGGAGCATTAGTGGTCCAAATTAAATTTGTCGGGTGTCGGTTCGGCGCCTGGCCGGTCATCGATCATCGGTAATAGCGGCCGCACTAACGACCCTGCCCCCGTCTGGGTCGGCTCACCTCGCGTCCGTGGCTCCATCATCTCCGATTCATCACTCGGTTGACGAAAGAACTCCGATTGCGTGTCCCTTCTCTTTCTCTATTCGCCTCTACGGCAACGCTGTATCACTTATGATATTACAACACCCTTGTAAATAGTCATATGAGAGTGCAGACATTTGTATTTATAGTATTTAAGAGGGAACGTTGTATAATTATAGCTTTTTTGTTTCATTATAAGTTATTACTGCGGCTATTTATTTTGGCTGTGTAATATCCGTCCAAATTTGATATATTATTAAACAAATGAATTTTGAATTCGACACATTTCCTTACGAATTTTCATCTCCCATTTTACCCTCTTAACACTAAATTCATCCTGTTACATCATCGGTTATAAATATCACGCGGTAATTTAATAACAATTCCAATATGGAACTTTATAGAAGTTTCACTTTTTTAACTTCACGCCTGCCCATAACAATACAGTACCACATAAAACATGCTTGGCTCTGGGCTGCGCTCGTCACCCACAGATATAAGATGGTCTATCTCTTTGCCCTGTAATTACGCTGGCAACATTGCCCTTCAAAGCGGAACACAATAGTGTTTACACACTGCTGCTTGGCCGCAGAACAACTGGAAATGCAGTGGTACCGCCCCAGTCGGGCTATTCAAGAGTCTTTTGACTTAAAAACTAGGCTTATATTAAACTAGGAGTAAGGAAGTTAGGTAAAAAATAATGTCTACTATAAGCAATATTGTTTGCTAATACGATCGCCTGCGGCCGAGTGAAATGCGATGAGGTGGCGATTTTTCACCCCATTCAATTACCGCACCGTGACCAGCCTTCACGAAGCAACGAGCTCCGAGACAAATTCCTCGGCGGGATCGCATCGCTAATTGCATCAGCAGCTGACTCTGGTTAAGTGCAGATATCAATCTTGGCTTACTTAACTCGACTTGTGCCGCGTACGAACAAAAAGGGAGTACTCACTTGTAATTAGCGAAAATGCTGGGAAAAAATCGAGAAACCGCCGTGGCAAAGTTCATAACGAGCGTAATTAAAACTCAATTAAGGGCCTATACCTTGTAACATTGATAGGAAGAAAAATAGTGTAAGTCGATTCACTGTGTAAATCTGTCAAATGTCATGGGAATCTTCAAGATCCCGTTGGTTGTAGTTTACAAAAGATTATAGATCTTCTAGCTGAGCTCAATAAAACAGATGCAATGTATTATTATAACTAAAGTTAATACGGATATTAATATAACTTAAGCCTTGTAAACCGCATACATGAAGAGTCAAAAGAAATACCAGTAATATAACTACAAATGTACCTATAATATTGTTGTTCTGCCTTAATCACTAGGTGTTCCACTAAATTTAATAACATCAAGGCGTCTAAATTTAAATACAATATCGGTCAAAGATATGTTTAGTGCTGAACGCTAAAAGGATATATGATTTCTTTTCTTCCTTTCTTTGATTCTTGGTGTGAGAAAATCTATTATGTATAAAAGAAAGATATAGTACATCTCAAAAATTGGCAATTTTAGTTTTAATATTTATTCAGCATCACATATGAGAAGCCAGTCTTGTTTGAATATATTTCATCACTAACCTGAAAGTATTCCCTACTCATTCGCTTCCAGTTTATAATACGTCAACTTTTAAAACCTTTCATTTAACAATGCTTAATAAATTCATAAATCATAAACGTGATCATTGGATTAATTCTACTCCAATTACATTAATTCATACTACTGACTGTTACGTAATAATTATTATGAAATATACATTATTTCTGAGTAATTATTTTATGATCATTAAATAAACTAGATTTTAGACATTGACAACCTGTATGTTTTATGCGTTGTGGGGCATATTTGCCCAAAATTATTAGAGTATTAAGAAAACCTATTTCGATTAATATACTCCTATATTAAACGAAGTTTAAGCTATAACTCGTTCTGATTTCAAATCACTTATATTTGTGACTTCTGTTACTTTTTCCATGTACACGTGCATTTTAAAACCGTGGAAGTATGAAATACTTCACTTCTTATCATATAAAATTAAAAATATCAGTTTTTTGTCGTTCTCTTTTGGAACGATCCAAAATATTGATAATTCTTACTATTAGAGTTAGAATTATAAATAATATAGCTTTCAATAGATGACAAACAATATCTCATTTGAGTAGAAGTACCGATATGCCTATTAAGTGCAAAATAAATAATAATCAAAATAGCTTCACCGCTGTCTAATAATAGTATTGAAAGGGCCATCGTATAGCTATTTAACATTCGTTGTCGCAAATCTATCATTAATAAGAAGACACTTTGGCAGAGTATGCTTAGGTTAGGAGCACTGCATTGACAGTTATTTCTGTACAGTGGTAAACTGTGTTGTTATGGACAGGCGTGTTGCCTACCATCAAGTACACGACTGGATTGTCTCTCACATTCTCTCCTAACACAAAAATCCTTTATATCGTTTGAGTACTTGTTGAAATCTATATTAGTTATTTTAAAGCATTCTTAAACGAACCATTTAGAGTTTGGTCAATTTGGTCTTTTATTGCGAAATACCATAATTGACGTAAATAGTGATTAATCGGTTGTGTAAATAAATTATAATTCAAATATCAATATAAAAAGGTGCAACTTTCTTTACGTCTATTATATATTAGATTTTACAGATTTTCAGTCATCTATCCCTATTCACATTTATAAATCGGTTTCGTTTTTCAATAAATGCTTCTGTTTTTTTTAAGTTTTATTGAAGTTATTTCTCAACTTCGAACCATTGTATTGTTCTGGTATTCATCGTTGTACTTAAGTTTATTGTTCCAAAATACTACTTACTCCTTACGCCCTTATTTTCCGATGCTTCATAATCGTAAAATCTATAGTATTTTAAACCGCGTGATAACGAGAAAACATGCTGTGCTGCACAATAGCACATAATAAAAAATGCGAAACGAAAATTTCATGCGACCAAAATCGTAAAAGAACGCGACATTTTATTGTTTTGTTATTATTTTTATTGATTTTATTACGTGTACAAACGAAATAAAATGTTTAACAACTGTTTACTTGATGTCATAATGATAATAAAAAGTTTATGGAATATATGTAATAACAAAATTAAATAAACAATGAATAAAACATTGCATGTATGTAAAAGATTATATTGAGCATAAATTGAACCGAATGTACTTATTTTTTTAATTTTAGTCAATAAAAGAAAGTAGTACCTAAGAATTAAATGGATTTATGATAACTATAATTAGAAAATTGTTAACTATATGCTATGCTATATGCCTATGCTATCAATGGTAAACAGTTATGTGTCTAGATATAGTCTCGTGGAAACCAGCTTCGGGTTCGGTATACTGCATTATTTCACGCACAGTAATTAAACAAAGCATTTTTATTATACACTTATACTTCTTGCTTTTGCTGTAAAATACTTGAAGATAATACCTTCCCAGGGAAGGTCCTTGTACTTAGATGAAGAGTCTGAAATAAACCCCTGCAAAAATAAAATAAAACAAAAATTTATTTATATAACGAACAACGTCTTTTGTTCAAGCTCTCATACTTTGTAACGCGTTCGATCGCGGTGTAAAATTAGCATAAAACCACGTGTTCGGCATCAACCCTGCTCCAATAGTATCTCCGTCCTTGCTAATGCAGCAATAATTGCCCACGATAACATCGGACAAGTATTGCGGTACGCTGATGTGATAATTACAGCCGCCGCCGACAGACGTCGGGCCAATTTTACTGCATAAATTTTATAGGACGTCGATTTCAATAAAACACAACGCGATTCCTTGGAACTGATCATCGAGCGTTGGGGCCTTATCAGCGCTCGCCGGTTTTCCGACCAATTATCCGTAGGAAATTCGACGCAATAAATCTAAAATTACTCGTACGTAAGCGTTACTATGTTAACTTTGCGCACGAATTAAATTTCGCTGTTGCGAAGTGAGTTTAAAGTTGAAATTAGCCTGAAAGGGTTAGATAGAAGGGAAAAGGACGAGACGAGGCGGTCATTAGCGGAATGAAGCCATTAAGAGCGTGTAAAACAGTTAATTACAACGCCGTAATCTCGTCTCGAGGTGCCGTGCCCGGTCACGAGGTTCGCAATGAATCCGACTGATGATGATGAAACGTAATTCGATTCCCCGCCCGGGTCCACGAGTTGTCTGTTTTAAACTGTTGTATATGTTTACAGATTGCAAATGTATACAATACATAATTAAACATAATTTCTCGTCGAAAGTAGGTATAGGAAGGTCACTTTATATTTTTATAAATTTTATAATATACAATGTTACACAATTAGAAGAGAAAGACATAAAGAATTACAGTCCACAATATAACTTCAAAGTATTTTGAAAAATAAACTTTTAGTTGGCGATTCACAATACGGTAACGATTAACTTATAATAAGTGCATAAGCCTTGAGAGCGAACCGAGACCTCGATTAGACCGCGGCTTAGGAACTAGATTAGACCTAACCTTTAGGTCAGACTTAAAAGAGTGTCGACATCATTTGATAAAATTTAATTTTTATTTATTGATAATTGACTGTTATTGCAGGAAAATAAATGTAAAATTTAAAAACAAAACAGGGCGCCATATTTTTATTGTTTTTATTAAAAAGATAACTAACTAACCTAACCTTAATCGAACCAGTTAAGAGTTCAATTTGGTCTTTTATTGCCAAATACCATAAGTGACTTAGATAGTGGTTAATCATAGGTGGTGCAAATAAGTTATTATTTTTTTTAATGAATTAATGTGTATCAGATGTGGTGGTAAAAATTGATGTCTACAAAATACACACATGTAGCTATTTACTTTTCTGCAGCTGAAAGCTTAATATAGGGTACGTGTTCGAATGCAATTTATCTTCGTTTGCCTCTATAACGGCCGCATGTTTGCATAGAGTGTTGCGCTTGTACTCGATTCGTCAACTTCAATGGAATTAATGACACGATTTTACTCGGTTTTTTTTGTTGTTGTTGTAATAAAACGGAAACCGCTACCGCTCTTAAAAACTGTTAATAAGGCAAGGCTCTCGTTATTTAACATTATCATAACAATATTAGATTTTTCATTTCTTGAAAAATTTTCATTGATGTTGTAATTATAATTCATTTTTTGTTACTTAACAGATTTAACCAGTTCCTAGCCGACACGTCACGTCTTGTCCTTATCAGTAGATAACTCACGAAGTAC
>DWGO01000789.1:0-10972 GCA_018247635.1 Eurytides dolicaon deicoon | reverse complement strand
GACGAGCGCAACACAGAGCCAAACACGCTCTGTGTGGTACTGTGTTGTTATGGGCAGGCGTGACGCTTACTATCAGGCGTACGACCTGCTCGTCTCGTCACTTTATCACGTAAAAAAAAATGGCGTAGTGGTTTAGATAGTACTTCGTTACATTGATTTCGTGTCTTTGGAAACCCCTACAATGCAAAGGTATTATATACATAATGCAGTAATGATAAACAGTCGTCGAATAACGAACCTAAGTGTAAGTTTTTAAAATAATCTTGAGATTGAATGCGCTGACCTATAAAAATGAAGTGCCAATTAGTGTTTTTAAATGAACCACACCTCAAATGTGCTAGGATCTGTGCCGTTGACATTACCCAAAGATATACGGTAAATCCTTGTGCGTCCATGGAAATATGGACCAAACCGGAAAACAGGCATGCTAATAGAATGTTAATAGTTCGTGGGCTACGGCGAAGTTGTTAAAACCCCTTGTAAAAATAAACAAAAATATTAAAAATTTTCCAACGTCATCGTTAAACTATAGCCTAACTATAGTATATACTAAGTCTATGGTTAACTTTGTTAATGCAAAACATATTTTTTATCATTGGAAAAGATGGACATGAATGGCAACACTAATTTGTTTTAGTAAAGAAACCCCTCTAATTTGACAATGTCATTATTTGTTTTTGTCAAACATTTTTAGTGTAGATAGAAATGAGATTTCTTTGCTTATTCTTAGTTTAAAATTCTGCACATGTTACAATTTGTTCTTTCACTTTACTTGATTAATTTTTGGTTAATTATGACGAAAAATCAAAAGAATAGCGTTAAAACGATTGAAGAATGGTTAGAAAGCGACGACGAATTACCTGGTACGTGTTTGCAATTTTTTTATGAAAATTATATTTTTATTCATAATATACCTATTGTTCGTCGATGTCACCGTTGATGTATAACAGTGGGTGTGTCTTAAAATATTTGTACATTTTTTCTTGTATTTTGAATGTGTTAAAACAAATAGAAAAAAGAACTATATTTATTTAGAAGTTTGATTTAATATTTTTTATTATAGATTCATGTAGTGAATACCCTGACAATCCTTCATATGTGGATGATGAAAGGTTTAACAAAATACGTTTTGGTTGGATATATAACAAAGAATTAAAAGTGCAATATAAGAATTTAGAAGTCCAACAAGAAAATTCTAAAGCACTTGAGGGTAAGATTGAAACTGTTTGTGTGCCAAGAAAATTATGTGATGATATGCCAAGGAAAGGGATACTTAAGAAAAGAGACATTTATTGCTTGCAAAGTGTAGAAAATCATCTAAGGGGAAATGTGTTGTTATGGTTTGCAAATTTCTTGATGTTCAAAGACATGCAATCAAAATTTAAATTCCCTAGAGGTTGCCTTGTATGTGAAAATGTTTATAATGAGTTTAAGCAACATGAACATAATTCTAAAAATGAGAGCGTAGATCCTGACAGTAACAAAAAAGTTAAGTACAAAATAGTAGTTAAAAAGTGACAGTAATTTTGTTTATTTGTTTTATTTTAATTACTATGTTAAGTTTACAAAAACATTTAAACAGTAATAGTTATGCAAGTTCAATGATAAAAATCGGTTTGTTTCTATATATATAGTTTTTTAAAATATGTGCAACATACATTTAAATATAAGACATGCTATATGGAACAATATTATTTTCTAGTTTATTTTGCCTGCTTCTAGTTGTTCTAAAAATCCTTTAGAACATCTTACTGACTGCTGGTAACATTTTTCAAATCCTTTTGCATCACTATCCTGAAAAAGAACAATATTTGAAAAACTCTTTTCATACTCAGATTGTACTTTTTTAAATTTTCATATAAGCCAAAACATATATGCTACATATATTGCATATTTCTAAAACTGAGTGTGTGGATTATTTTACATCACCAGATTAGAATTAGAATCACAAAAATATACTTTTAATTCTAAATTATCTACCCTTTGCATACAACAGCTGTTATGAAAATTTCAGTTATATTTTTAAGGTAAAATTACCTTCATAATAATTGATGGACTCTGTAGTTCTTTAATAAGGGTTTAAAAATTTTAGGAATGTTTTTTCTTATTATTTACTGTGTTGCTATAAATTCTCTACAAATTGTCATTCACAAAATTATTAATGTTCTCAATAAACACTATTTTAATTAAAAGAAAGATTATACAATTCTTGTACATTGTCATTATCAAACTAATATCTGATATGTGCACTTTTCCGAGATTTTAACTATTTGGCTAATTGGGATCAGTTCACTAACCAAAATTTCAGATGAAATGTAAAAATACTACATACTATATGACTGTAAGCATTAAATGGTGAACTGTAGTTGCTGAAAAATATGGTAAATGCATTAACCAAAATATTGTTAAAAAAATCAATATCTTATACTTTTTGCACATGGCAGATATTGGTTTGACACCTATGATATGGCGAATTGAGGTTTGCAGATAATGAATACAGATACATAATCTTTTGCAATCTAGTTACCCTATACATTATGATACTTCAAGATTACATTGATAAAGAAAGTATTATATTGACTTCTGAATTATTACTTACGTAATAGGGA
This sequence comes from Eurytides dolicaon deicoon, assembly GCA_018247635.1. NCBI lineage: Eukaryota > Metazoa > Arthropoda > Insecta > Lepidoptera > Papilionidae > Eurytides > Eurytides dolicaon. The sequence goes on along the minus strand of DWGO01000789.1, from coordinate 8,363 downwards.
TCCCTTATGATTCTATCACCTTGAGGATCGAAATCACCAAAAAGAAGTAATTTTGCTTTGCCATCTTTAGGTGCTCTCTTTTTCAGATCTTTCATATTGGCTTCATCCATTCCAAATATGAAATCGTAATTATTAAAGTCCTCAGACGTTATCTATAAAAAGTGGTTTAAAACACTAATGGCTACATTCAGAGACATCGCATAAAGATTTAGTAAAGCTTACCAACTTTAATTTATTTATTTGTCAAGCAGTTTAATCAAGATGTCATAAAATAAAACTTTTCATTTAAGAAACATTAAGATGTATATGAGTAGGGCCATGGTATTTTTACTTAGATTCTAAATTATATTTATTAACAGAATGCTGATTTTAATTTTCTTTTAAATTAAGAAACTGCTACTCATACTAATACCTAGTTGGTTTCCAAGATCAGTCTTAATCCTAAGTATACAAAGATATAATTTGTTCACTTATGAATGCCTATGTGGCCTTATGGTGCATGCTCACACCATATTAATCAATACAACAATAACTAAAAATAAAGAAAATAATTGTGTTGTAGTTTCTTAGTTTTGTTAGGGCATTATGGGGTGATCACTCAAATGCCTGATGAAGGAAGATTGTTAATGCATTAGATCGGCAAGTACGAAATCCGTCCTGGCTTCTTGTCAACACCATTTAAGTAGTGACTCAGAGTAGTTGTTAATAAGAGGTAACCACCTCTGCTGCCATCAGGTATCTATTCCACCAAGTGGACATATGGAATAGAGAGTAAAGACTGATTGTGTACAATTGTGTCTGCATAAAAACTAGTATTTACAACCAATTCAGTGCAGTTGGCTGATCTTCTGCAGACGGACTGCCCTGGCAGAAATTGGCCGAGACGACATTATTATTGTTGTCATTTATACCATTGATAATATTTTAGATGTTAAAGATATTCCATTATTTTCCATATGTCTATCTCTGCCTCTATCTGACAATATTCATATATATAAGTTTAGGTTATAAAGAACTCTTAATTAAGGTAATTAAAAAAAAAACAAGTGGTGTGGTTGCTATAACACAAGGCCGTGCTGTATTTTAAACTACTGCTGTTAATTTCACTCACCATACAGAATTTGAGATGGTACATATCTACAAATTCTCTAACAGATTTGTTTGATTCCTTTACTTGGTGATTTATGAGGTTTCTTGTTTGGATGGAATCATTTAATAAAACTGTTGGTTAATGTAATGTATGTAACATATGGGTAATAGCTAGCCACTTATTTTCTTGGTGCGAAATATAGTGTTATATACTCATATTTCTACAAATTATTGTCATATTTAATAAAATAGCCGATAATTTGTTTATTTTATGTGGTTTTATAGGAATGTTCATATTAGTTAAAAATTTTGTTAAGCTCTATAAACATAACTGACAATATTTGATATCAGGAAAAAGAAGTTTGAATTTTTTGGATAAGCAACTGGGATGGTACCACTACATTGCTAGATATTCTGCCACCAAGCAGTAGTATGTTAGCATTATAGTGTGATTGCAATGATGTCAGTGTACTTACGGGGAAAGGGCTAGACCATCTATCTATAGGTAACAAGCACAGCACAGAGCGACACTGCGTGGTTCTGTGTTATGGGTAGATGTGACACTTACCATCAGGCATTACTTTATCTCGTAAATAAAACACAGTTCTGTAATTCTCAAATTTAAGATAATTTTCAAAATATCTGTATTGCACCACCACTTCTTAATTTATGTTTAAATATATTAATAAAAATAAAGTAATAAAAACGTATTAGTCTATTATTTAATACTATCTCAAAGCTAATTAATAGCATTTATTATAGCCAGTAATGTACCAAAATTCTTTGTTTTTAAACAAAGTATTTCCAATTACACATTTTTTTAAAGAATGTTTTCTTAAAAATATATACTCAAAAAGAATAACTGTAATTGATCATTTTAAAGGCTTATTGCTTATTTTCTCAGATTATAATAACAAACAAAGATAATGTCAAATTGTTGTTGAGTAACTTTTTGTACTTTCCTTATTTTGCCAATCTGATATCCCGAAATAAATTCAGAATAAACCGTAACCAAATATGACTCAATATTTTCGTAAGTCCATACCTCCATCTGAAGTCGGAACATATCCATAATATATCTGCTCCTTACCTGCCTAGCACAGTTGTTGTAAGGTACATTGTGTTTTTTCATTGTGTCCAGTGCTCTCCAGTCAGGTGGATTACCAACATGCCACCCACCTATGGCTGCACTGTCAATTTCCCATTTATCTCCTATTCCCATATCATTAACAGTTTTTTGAAACACACCTTCCGCTATTGGAGACCGGCAAATATTTCCTTTACGGAATGAGTGAAAAATTTGTAACAAATTGCTTATAATTAAAAAATAAAATGCTTATAATAAAAAAATGTTTATGTAAATACCTAAACATATAAATAAAGCTTTTTTTACTTCATTAGACATTTTTTATTTATTACTTATTCTCTCTTGTCAAGGACTTTTAGGACATTAAAATATTTTCGATTCTTTTCAGACAAAACTAAAGTTTTCTAGTTCTACTAAAACAGCTGTAACTAACTAGTGATGGCTAGTTATGGGCGTTGAATCAACTGTTAACGTAGAATCAACTTATATACCTCGTTCCAGAATTAGTTGACTAAAATGTAAACAAAGGTGCTACCCGTGCAAAAAAATACTCTTATAATGTTAGTTTTCTATTTTGGACGACAATAATCATTTTTGAATATGTTTACTCTTCACAGAACTGCAAAACTCAACATTAATATGAGCATTGTATATCTTGCTTAGCAGAGGCGAATACGGCACGGTGGTTTATCAAATCTTATGTAGTGGTTGGGTCCTTTAAGGGTGTGTTCGCAGACTGCAGACTTATTAGCTTTTTTAATTTGGTCTATCTCTGCCCTATAATTACGCTGGTATTTGCTCATTGCCCTTAAAACTGGACACAGTAGTGCTTACACACAACGGTTCGGCGGCAGAATAACTGGCTAATATGATTTAGTTTGAATTTTTCTTTGTTTTTTTAGCTCCGGTGTGAATAAGGGTTTTCCAGGGTTACGTTCTTATTGTTTGCCGTCAACGATACATATAAAATATTTATATGTCTTACCGGATGACCGTCGCGTTACAGCCCATAAGTTGCGGTTTTGATAAAGATTTTGAGTTAATTCTTCTCTTAACAAGGCCATTATAGCCTCCGACTTAAGACCTCTGGTCGTGTCGGATACCCGCCATACTTGGACTATAAGAGAAAAAAGTCTCTTTTTTTCTCTGAAGAATGAGTAAACTTGGATTTTCACAGACACAAGTGGCACGTCTATTATTATTAGCATATTACTATGAGATACACGTATATTATATAAAATTTGATTGACCTTTCGGAAACTGGCTTTAAATTTCTCAGTAGCGAGCGCACCGCAATTCGACTTTAAGGAAAAGTATATTATTAAATGCAATAAAATATGATCCATCGTTTCAAGGTATAAAGTAATGTATGTTCTATAGCTGTTAAAGATGCAATGCTTTCTTTTTATAATGATATTTTGGCAAATGAAACACTTAAAATACTCTTCTCTCTCAAGTTTATAATCGCTAACACGGTTTTTGGAGGAATATTTAAAATTTATTATGAAAGAATACTCATACAACGTTTCACATTATAAATAAAGATTCATGCACCTAATTATCTTGGTCATTTCTTTTGAAATAACTGCATTCGAAGTGTGCAATATTGACTTAAACTTCTAGTCGTTGAGTTTATCAAACTATATGATTTATTATAAAACAATATTGCCACAATCTGTTTGTATGTGATGCTGCACGAGAAATGTGCATATTTTACTTGAAAAATGTGTGACGCCAAGAAATCAGTTATGGCCAGAGAAGAATCTTCTATGCTGTTTGTGTTTTAAAGGGCAAGATTATTAGCTATCAGAAATACATACTTGCGTCGAGTTTTATATACAAATATTAATTTATATGCAAGCAAATTGAAAATATTACGCAATTCGTTCAAATCTATGTACAAGTCTGAAAGATTATTTTTGTGCTAAATAATATTTAGCACAAAAATGATCTTTCAGACAATAGGGTCAATAGGGTAAATAATTTAGTTGAATAAGTTAGTAATGATATTTTAAAACTGTTTTACATGATCAGTAGAAATATAGCGGTGACTTTTGGTATTCTTGTAAGCAAGAAACTCTCACGTTTTTTTTATTATTTTACACCTTAAAACCCTAGAACCGTTTTAATCGTTTGTATAATTTGAATCCTTACGTCATTCCGAATAATATTATAGGCGATATGACATCATGAACAAATGAAAATGGCGGTTGTGTTAATTAAAACATAAAATTTTTCAGCTCTTATTTATCTCACGGTAGTCGTGTTGGTCCATATAAAATTTATATATATCCATATAAGATATCATTCGCTTTCATATTTTTTTTAACTTCAATAGACTTGTAACAGAGAAAGAAAATATATGCAGTTATAGGGATTTCTTTTTTGTGAATTTCTGCTAATAATTTGTGGAATTTGTAATCGTTCGAGTCATTTCCAAACCGATACGGATTAAGGTCAAAAAGAGAATCTATTTCCACCTTAAACCTTTGCTGTTACGAATATCCATGAGCAGCGATGATCACTTACCATCAGTTAAAACACTTGTTCCATTCCCTTCTACTCCATAATGATTATTTCAATGTCTAAGGTATTGAAAGAAGTACTGAAATATAAAAGGGGCGTTTTCGTCAATTCGGTGTTTATAATGCTGGAATAACATACGTCATCAAATGGTTGACCTTGACCGCGATAGCTACGCGAGAGAGCTTACATTTTGTCATGCATGCACACAAGTATTACATGTAATTCTCAAAATCTAATTATTATAGTAAAAAAATAGTTTTTCTAAACATTTTTTTTATACTAAAAAGCAGTTATTCAGCGCGAATTTCCTTAGGTCGTATACTACCTAAAAAGTTGTTAGTATATTTCGTTTATTTCATTATTGTTATTATTGTTAAAAAAAAATAACGTAGGCTTTAAACGGTACAAACGCAATTTTTTGCTTTAGTACAGACTCGGGGAAGAAGACCGACGTAAAGGATTATTTCTGTATTTTTATGGGTTAGGCGATTCACCTGGTAGTAAGCGATTACCGCCGCCCATGGACATTTATTCGCGTGCATTAGGTAAATTAAATTTACTGTACTACCGATTGACAAAACAACTTAAACACGCTGAGAAGTTGCACATAGACAAAAACACGTCCACGGGAAAAGGTAATCGCTCAACCTCATGTGAATCAAATAAAATCAAAATATCTTTATTCATATGGGCCTATGCAAACACTTTCGTATCGTTATTATACATGTTAGTTCACGAAGAAGCTACCACCGGTTCGGAGTGCAGTTCTGCTGAGAAGAGCCGGCAAGAAACTGAACAGTTGCTCTTTTAAAATAGCTATTTTATCGTATAATAAAACATTACAAACATCCCACATAGTCAATTAATTCTATACATTTTAATCTTCCAGAAACTCTTGGACAGTATAATAAGCTAAGAAATACATGGAAATAGACTTTAGTAACAGTGGATCTAAATCGTGTCGGACTTATGCAAAATACGTTAAATAAATTGTCGCTGCATAACATATAATGAATGCACATGGCCCTGTTCATGACATAACACAAATCGATATCGTTTACATCGTTGACGTGTTGACGTAAAGTGGATGTTCCTATTTTTATGCATGATTATTACTACAATTTTTTCCGCTTTTTTTAGCTACGTTCAACATATGCAAATATTTTTTTTATAGTTGTCAAAGTCGGCACAAGCTGCTGCCGCCTACAATTTACCTTCGGTATGAGTTTAACTTCGTAATGCAACGCCGATTTGGCCATGAAGCGATACGCTTTCCTACTCGTACATTACTTTGAAATGAAGCGAGATTTGTTGTTATTTGTTGACAACGACAAGGCTTAGTATAGTCCCACGTACCCATAGACGACCTTTAATAAATTTACTGCAATTTCCTAAAGTTCTCCAGGATCAGTTTAAACATATTTTCTTTTTATAACCATGCTTTAGTGACGAGACGAGTGAGTCAGGCGCACATAGCTGCTTGGTAGGAGAATACCTGTAAATATGCACCTATACTCAATGGTGTGCAAAAGTACCATTACTACAAAAATAAGTATAACTCTGGTCTAATTGGCTTAAATATCTAATCAGATTACTTCGGATATCATACTCTTAGTTCTTTTTTTTAGCAAGTCATGCGCCTGATGGTAAGCGTAACGCCTGCCCATAACAACACAGTTCCACACGGAGCGTGTTTGGCTCTGTGCTGCGCTCGTCACCCCGAGATGTTAGATGGTCGATCTCTTTGCCCAGTAATTTCGCTGGCATCATTTCCTTTCAAACCAGAACACAGTAGTGCTTATACACTACTGCTTGGCGGCAGAATAAATGGCAATGCAGTGGTACCGCCCCAGTCGGACTGTGCAAGAGTCCTACCACTTAGAAAATCTAAATCTATCGTATTACTTATCATTGTAACAGTATTTTAAAAGAGCGACTGTTGGCGTTGCCGGCTCTTCTCAGCAGAACTACATTCCGAGCCCGTGGTAGCTTCCTCGCGAAGTGACATTTAAAAATGACGATTTAAAAGTCCTTACAGCATATTTGAATAAATAACAATCTGTGTAAAACTATCTCAAATGTTTCACAAATAACTCAAAGCAATGCTAACAATCTTTAGTTGTTTTGTCGCATTCAAGTGGCCGAGTTTTAAATAAAAAGCCCACGCATGAGAGGTTACGTGTAACCCATGAATACTTCACTCCTTGATACATACGTGGGTATAATAGCAGCGAACCTGCCGAAAATAATGCTTTTTTTCTCTCGCGTCAAGTGCAAGCAGGTAGGAATTTTAAGCTACGCACATGCTCAGCTGAAGTGACGTCGCCTGTTTTCTTCCCACGTTACACCTTTCAAGTATTCTTTATTTCAATGTTATTTTAAATTCGAATGCGCCGGACGGGATTTTTTTTCTTGTGTGTTTTTCTATTACGCTTTATGTTCAAAGTTATTGTTTTAAGTATGAATAGAACGGTATTTATGTAAAACATCCTAGATTGTGGCGGTTCACCGGAAATTACCCATATATGGCCTTTAATGTACGACTCTAAGATGCTTTAATAGTTTTTCTTATTTGTTTACTAGTGCCTTCTTAGACGGGATTCGAACTTTCTGATGTTTAATTTTTACGAAAAAATACTATTGTTTTACATACATTACTGAGCCGTGGTAGCTCAGTGTCCGGGCGCTCACCCTCAATTCAATATACTCGAGCAACCCGAGTTCAAATCCCGGTGCCGGCACCAATGAATTTGTTAATTTATAATTAACAATTTTATGGGCTGATTTGCCAGGTGCTCAACGGTGAAGGAAAACATCGTGAGGACACCTGCATGTTTAAAAAACAATAAAATAAATATTCTTAAAATATTCACATATTTTAATCTTATACTTTCTGTACAGAGGAGGCCTATGTCTAGCAGTAAGACTTAAATATATAGTTACTTGACTTTTTATTAACTTTTTATACACATAAAATTGAATTAAAAGCGACTTAAAAACGAAATAGAATATTAGTAAAGCAACTCCATATTAAAATATCTTTACGTACTCTGTTAGGATTAAAAAACTTACTATTGGAACGTCCATAGTTAGATAAATAAGCTACTATGATAGATATGATTTATAAAATTGAGGTAGGTTAAGGTTTCACCCGCGGCCTTTCTCGCTAGAATTAAGAAATAAGCCCAAACGCGATAGGTTTACTAGTAGGCAATAGTTTCATCAGCTACCTTCGAACTCCATCATCAGATCAGCTTGTACCAGATAATTGTATTGTCATGCAACCTACATATTGCCAAGTTTGATAACGATACATTAACTGAAAATGAGCTAAATTCAGCTTTTTGGATTTTATTACATACATATGTAGTTTCTCAGTAACAGTTCGACGTAATAAAAGCGTGATAAAATTTTGTCCATGCTATTTGTTTTCGTGTCGGCTCAGTTATGAGAATTACTGAACATAGAATGTACTTTCCAGTTGCCAGTCGGGAAGTGGGTCGAAGTCACTTGCATTAGCATGGCCGTAACCCCCGAACAATGTGGGCGCTGTGAAATTATTGTAATCGCTTATGTGATTATCGTGTTAAATATCACTGGCAACACTACCAATAAATGATATAACTTATATAACTAATATTATGAATGATCTAAATATATT
>DWGO01000788.1:0-10978 GCA_018247635.1 Eurytides dolicaon deicoon | reverse complement strand
GTATCTGTCCATCTGGGGTGGTATATTGCCAGTTATTCAACTGCCAAATAGTGAGCTCTGCTGTGTTCCGGGTTAAAGGGCATCCTAAATCTCTGGGTGAATAGCGCAGCGCCAGACCAAACAGGTACTTTGTGGCACTGTGTCGTTATGCGCAGGCGTATCGCTTATTATCGCACAGGCGCAAGCTCTTGCTCATCTCTTCACCTTATGTAATAAAAATTAATACGTTTAATTGAATTACAAAACTAAAAGATATTTTTAACTAAGTTAATAATATATTGTACACAACAGTTTAAAGTGGCCTCTAGTGGCAGATTTTTATGTCCTTGACAGGCATTCCTGTTGCCGACGCATCCACATGTTATGTTTGTTATACATCGTTAAGTTCGGTAAAACGCATAGATATCAACTTTTTAGGTATTCCTATATATTAATTTATGGGAATCGTTAGAGGAGGCCTATTTTCAGCAATGGATGTCTATTGGATGAAATGATGATGATGATGATTCATTTGTCTAAACATTTTTTTGTTTTTTTTTGTGTTTTCTTGTTATGATATTTATTATATTATTTAATCGATTAAAGATTTGTATACAGTCACCCAGAAATATATAGGTCAATGGAAAGCCTCACAATTCAAGGTACTACAAGTATTAATTAACCAAAAGGCCCAATGATTAACCTGGAATACCTAAAAGTGAAAATCTCTCTAAGTGGTAGGAGTCCGACTGGGGCGGTACGGCATTGCCAGATATTCTGCCGCCAAGCAGTGGTGTATAAGCACAACTGTGTTCCGGTTTGAAGGGTCATGACGCTAGCGTGATTACAGGGCAAATAGATAGATCATCTTATATCTTTGGGTGACGAGCGCAGCACATAATTAAGCACGATCTGTGTGGTACTGTGTTGTTATAAGCAGGCATGTTATATGTTAGACAACTTTTTACAGATCCCAACAGAATCACAACACATTATGTCATGACGATTTAAGAAAAGATAGTCTCGCTAAGAAAGGTAAGGATCTTTAAAAGGTTAAACAGTCAGTTTAAGGAATAAACAGATTCTGTTCGTACCTTACGAAGAGGACTAGTGGAAATTTATTTGGGAGAGATACAAAAAAGATGTCTGTCTCAACAGAGCGGCATAGAGAAACCGGTCTTGAGTTTGCAAGAAAATATTGATTTTAAATTAAATATAGTGACGAGACGAGCAAGTCGTGCGCCTGATAGTAAGCGATCCGCTTGCCCATAATAGCACAGTACCACATAGAACCTGCTTGACCCTGCGTTGCGCTCGTCACCCAGAGATTTAAGATGTTTTATCTCCATGTCCAGTAATTACACTGGCATCATCATCACCCTTCAAACTGGAATACAGCAGCGTACACACTACTGTTTGGCGGTTTAATAACTGTCAATGCAGTAGCACCCCAAACACTCTGCAAAAGAGTCCATATATTATATAACATATATACCGAACAAAGTCACAAAGCTGCTAGTTTGCTAGTTCCGGCGTTGCGGATCGTGGGACCAACGAATAATTGTCTCGGTTCTGACACTAGGACAAATTTGTGTATGTAAAACGACCTTGACGATAAAATCCGTCATCTTACAGAAAAGGCAGCGTTTTCAAAATAATTAAAAAGGAAAACCGGAACCGTAAACATGGTTTTTTGAGGTTTATGTTAGAAGAATCAAATTTAAATTTGAAATAATGATTTCTTCTATTTACGCGAATACTGGACTACTACAAACTACTAATTCTCATTGTAAGCACAGAGGTAGAAGAATTAAACTTGTCCCGAGATATATTTACCTAAACTTTCAATTTTAATTATAAAATCAAACTATTTACGGATTTTATCGCGTTTATTTTAAATTTATAATTTCCTGACGTTTCAAACCGATAAACATAATTAAAATTGAAAGTTTAGGTGAATTTATCTCGGGACAAGTTTACTTCGTCTACCTCTGTGCTTACAATGAGAATCTGTACAAAGATAAAGTAATGAATGCGAAGAAATTGTATTTTAATACAAACAAGTGTACAAATTAAATTTTGACGCTACACACAAATCATCAATTAGTCGCTCAATCACAGGTCACGGCAATTGGCAAAATAATATGAGAATGAATACGAAAATCGTATATATTTCATCTGCATTACCCCACAGTAGTATGTCATAGGACATAACACTATGGAAATAGCTAAAATAAACTATGCGAGCCGTTTCTACATCTGAGATTGATCTAATTTTTTTAATGGCGAATACTGCAGTATATGTTGTCATATATGCAGTAATAAATAGACATAATATTAGCAAGTACAATTGACAACACTTGTTGCATATTAAAGTAAAAATGGATCACTTCAGCTGTGTCCACATTTCTTATTTTCATTCTTAATTTCTATATGCTGTAAAGGATTTTTAAGATATCATCAACTTTACATTTATAATATGTAAAACATTAGAAAAACTATTTATTGATTTTAGATTATAAACATGCAGTCTAATTAGGAAGTACTCTAGGACTCTTGCAGAGACCGACTGGGGCGACTGCATTGCCAGATATTCTGCCGCCAAGCAGTGCTTACACACTACTGTGTTTCGGTTTGAAGGGAAATGATGCCAGCGAAATTGCAGGGCAAATAGATAGACCATCTAATATCCTCTGGGTGGCGAGCGCAGCACAGAGCTAACTCTTTTGGTTAGGTACTGTGTTATTATGGGTAGGCGTGATGCTTACCATCAGGCGCACGAATCGCTCTTCTCGTCACTTTATATCGTAAAAATAATAATAAGAGCTATATATTGACAATATAAAAATGCTAATCAATAATATAAAGTTCAAATTCATAACAAAAAAAACAATATTTATTCAGTACAAAAAACAATGCCGGCAAAGTGCTATGATACGAGCTAAAAAAAGAAAACGGGGCGGATGCAGCGAAATTGATGGAAATGCGTGGCCGAGTTGCGCCGGTAGCGTGGCGAATACGTGCAGTTATAATTGCACACACAACTGAGAGTGAGTTACGGTGGTCGTTAAATTATGGTAGTACGCCCATAAGCTATAACGAATTGGAGGTGTTGATCTAAGACAAAATTGGCAACATTTATATGGTACGCCCAACGCAGCTATACATATGTACACATATCGTTGCATTGTTTCGTTTGTTTGTTTTTTAAATAACCCGTCCGTCTAATGCCGGCTAATGTTAATTTTTAATATATCATATAATAATGTAATTTGATAAAAGCAAAATGTTATTTTTTTTAGTTTAATTATATGTACGAAGACATCCTTAATAACTTAATTATGTGTACGTAGACGGACTTGATAACTTAATTATGTGTACGTAGACGTCCTTGATAACTTAATTATGTGTACGTAGATGGACTTGATAATTTAATTATGTGTACGTAGACATCCTTGATAACTTAATTATGTGTACGTAGATGGACTTGATAGTAGATATCAATAGTGTCATACAGTTGGCTATTAATAATGTAGTGCATTCTATGCATTTTAAGAATTGCTTAGCTGTTTACAAAAAAAGATAATTTTAATATAATTCAAGGAAGTCATTGGGCTCTCTTTGTACAAGTTTTAACGGAACTGTGGAGCATCGATTAGAATAATAACCATTAGCGCATTATAAAACACTTTAACATGCAACGTTACCACATTTAACAAACTAACAAAGTGAAATTGGATCAACTATACATGGTGAGAATGTCACAGGGATACGGACGGCAATGTTAGTTTAATTCATAAATACATTTTTTTGCAAACAAACTTCTAGTCAGAAGTCTTAAACAGCACAACACATTTGTAAAATTTAAATGTGTCTTATTATATCTGCAGGAATAATATGGAGGAAAAAGTGTAAGGAAATATGTGAAACAAAATATTTTTCATTGTATATAACAACTGACAAAATTGATTATCGTTTATAATTATTTCGACTATTTTTTAATAATAATTACTCAAAAGATGATATTTATATAAAGAAGCAACATGTGCCTCAACTTTTTAGAGATATCTTATTTATTACTCATTTTGGGGGGTATTTTAAAGGAATTCTACGGCAAAGTCGCAGACAAGAGATATTTAGTGTAACGCTCGACGATTCTCCCTTCAATATGAAATATGTATGATGTATGGTACTGTATGGTTGGTAGTAATGTTACATCTCCAAGCGGCAACAAATGCTAATATTTTTAGAGACAATTAAAATGCCCAAGAAACAACAACCATTGCATAATATCGAGAGCTCTATTCGTATTACTGTAAGGTATTATTTGCCGATGGAAATGGCGCGCATTATGCATTCACCACGCTAAGCATTTCAACAGATTCCGAAAGCATTCGTCATAACGGCATATGTGATAAGGTTTTTTCAACCTTATCATGATGCATTTACAATTCATGCACATTGAGTGCCAAAAATGTATTATTACATTCACTAACAAGAGTGAGATAACAAGTTTCAAACAAGTCCGTGTATTATAAAAAGCTATTTCATATGAATATATATAAGACAATATGTTTGTTGCTCGAGACTGAGCAAATCAGGAGGTGATATAAACACTTGAACGTTAACGATTGTAGCGAAGCGATTAACTGCATACAACATGTTGAAGAAGCGTATTTATTACACACAACTAGAAAAATCGATTCATGCTGCATTTTATAAAAAATACTCTTGCAATTCACGAATTACGACGATATTTAAAACGTGATGTCGGTAGCTTTTTAACATTTTAACATTAAAAAATAAACTTGTTGTTTTCTTAATGTTTTCTTTACTTTGTTAAAAAGATCAATGTTGCTATAGATCAGTACTAACTATATACGATACGGTCTATGGTATGACGTGTTATTGCGTGGCGTTGAGTGATTATTTTGCAAATCTTTTTAATATCGACGACCCTATAGCCCGGAGTGCTGGCCGGGCGCCAGGTGGCTAAAAACTACGAGTGTATGGGCTCGCACTAGCCAAACATTGCGATACGGAGGAACACATCTTCCTTCATTAGTTCAAATAAATCTAATTTTAACACTTGTTGGACAATTCGTTGGTCCTTACTATACAACAACAGATAAACAACTTGTTTACAGCTACTCAGTGACGCCTTTTGCTTTAGTTTGAAACATTTAATTTTTAATTTACCTACACAAAATCTCGCAGAACGCCCTTTTATCATGGATTTGATGGAAATTACGTATTTGTATGTTTAAAGATGGGACTTAAGAACAATAAATTTTAACAAAGTTTTACCTCGTTTCTGTCGCCTCTCATCGCTATTTCTTCTTTCTTTTTTAAGATTGGTTTTCTTTACTGGCTCCTTATCTTTATGCGAAGTCTGTGAGCCCCAAGTGCCGGATCGTACACGTTTTGGTTCCACATTCTTTTCGAGGCTTTCTCCTTTTTTCGACAGTTCAACGGCCTTTGTCTTCTTCGCTTGAATGACTTGTTTTGGCAACTGCTGCTGAAACGATTATACACGTTCATTTTCTTCATCAGAATGTTAATCGTCAATAATAACAAAAAATCTCTAATTACATCGCGCATTTCAATATCTCTTACATTCTTACTAATATTACAAATCTGAAATCTTAGTTTACTAGAAATAACGAGGCAACAGATGATATGGCTTTTGATATGTAGTTTTAGGACAAAAAGTAACAGACTCCCTTCATTTAGAAAAACTGTCGAAAATAGACGGAAAGGTTACATAAGGTCAAAATCCAAGCGAGCGTTGCCGAGGCCTATTGCACAATTGTATCAATTTAATCGACCACAAAATCCGTTTAAAGTTTGTAGTAAAATAAGTGCAGTTATGCGTTGCATTGCCACAACCTGTGCTCTTTTAAACCATTCTTGTTTTTACTACACCAATTTTACTATAAGTCATTTACTATACAGTATAAACAATAATAAGTCTTACCTTACTCTCTTCAGTTCGTTTGACCCAAATATCTTCCGAGCTCGTCAGCACTCCGTCTACCGTAGACCTTATTTCTATTAAGCTACTATCAAAATATTTTTTATCACGGTGGAGATTCTGTCCTGTAAATATCGACCTAACACTAGGCCTTTGTTCCTCCGCACCTTTGGTTCCAAAATGGACGGTGTGAGCATTGTGGACTTGAGAACGTAGTGCCTTTTCTAGCGAAGCAGGGGGAGGCTCAGCTGCAGTGACGAGGAATTTGTGTTTCGGTCCCATCACAGTTCGTTTGGAAGTCTCCCGTTTTTCACCTGAAAGATCCCCGTCTACTACTGTTTTGTCATATACTTTAGATTCCTGCTTTTCCGTGGCAGCGCTTACACTATCGGCAGCATCTGCACTAGACTCAGAACCAACAGAATCTACAATTATGGAGGATGTTGTGCCCTCCTTCTTCTCGTCGTCTTCGTCCTCTTCACGGCATTGGGATAAGCGACGTCGCTCAGTGAAAGGGAAGGGCGAGTTCGAATTGCGGCTTGAAAGATTGTTACAATGGTTCATAAAGTAATGCTGAAAGAAACTGTCCGTCTCCGGCGTATCGTTATTCTCGCCCTGTATAATATCTTTAAGGGCCGCTAAAGAGGTAATGGTGTTGTAGTTGATTGCATTAACCAGATCCTCGCTATCCGTTGAGCTGCCAGAACCACTGCCGCCCTCGTCCGTAGTCAGTTTGGCGATTTCGTCACATACCTCGTCTAAATTGGCGCGTGGCCCTTCCGTGCTATCCGTTTCCATTTTCCCCTTTTTCTCATTTTTGTCTAAGCTTTTATTAACTTTAGCATTCGAGTTTGATTTGGCTTTGGAATCCATTGAACAGCATTCGCTAAGTATAATACATACAAATTATTTATAAGCAAGAAAACCAGTTCACTTTGTACGAGATAATACACAGTCACATGTTATTGTTTTTGTTCACTTTGTTATTTAAGTAATTTCGAAAGTGTTTTTATTGCTTCCGTCACCGAAAGGTCGACATTTTGTTGGCTTCGGGATACGGGCACATTCTAACGAACGTCTGATCTGAAATCTACTTTTATTCAAACAAAGGCACGTCTCTTTCGCTTTTGTATTACCTATATATAATAGAGCGCATTAAAGCATGATAGGTATTAATAAATATCAGAGTTCGTTAACAAACAAAACCAGTAATTAGTTGTATTGGCAAGAACTTATAAATTGCAATAAATATCACGTAAACTTCATACATCATACGGCCAGACGACATAAAAGACCTTCATGGCGTATTTAAATTGACCACTCGGCTATAACATAATAAAAATAATAAGATACACATAAATCACGTGAATAATGTTGCACCCGCAAAGATGGTAAATTCTTAAATAAAAACTTTTACAGCTTGTGAAAACTAATATACTTCTTTAACTGATGTAATTTAAAATGTATAAAGTAACAGTGCTTTTTTTAGAGTTTTGCTATCCGTCTCATCAGCAACAAACAATTCATTATAATATATTTATGACTAAAAACTCATACTTAAAGTGTTATAGCAATTCAATTGTGATCGGTTTCCTTGTTAATTAAATTATAAACACGTCCTTTTAGTGCAATTTGGC
Organism: Eurytides dolicaon deicoon; assembly: GCA_018247635.1. Taxonomy (NCBI): domain Eukaryota; kingdom Metazoa; phylum Arthropoda; class Insecta; order Lepidoptera; family Papilionidae; genus Eurytides; species Eurytides dolicaon. The sequence goes on along the minus strand of DWGO01000788.1, from coordinate 3,388 downwards.
TGACAAAAGGCTGGCGATAAAGTTTTCATACCCTTCAACAAATTTACGTTTTACTACATATGAAAGGATCGCGAAAATAAGAAAATCTGCGTATTTTGTCTTAAATAATATTAAGTTGACAAAAGAATTTTAAAAGTAAACAATATTATACAAGTTTATTTACAATAAGAAAAATTAAAAAAAAAAGTTGGAATCAGAAATATACTAATTTGTCTAAGTTATATTTTTTCAACGGTCTTTGTCTACTCTTGCGCATTCCGGTCATAGAGTATGTTCCACTAAGGACTCACAGTGCTCGAAATATTACTTTAGTTAGTTTTAGTTTACTTTATCAACCACGTGCGTTGTGGTCGCAGCGTAAACGTCACCAATGACATAACCATTAGCCCTCGCCGCGATCACTACGGTCAATCTAAGGAACCACACCTCTTCACCGAAGGGGACTTTAACAAATTTAGAACGATTTAGAAAGTTTAAAGATGGCTGCCTTCTAAAATACAATTACAATGCGCCAACAAAATACGCAACTGCCTTCATAAGAATACCTTTTGTTTATATTTCAACGTCAATTACTTTAACACTCCACTGAAATGAAATATAAAAAATTAAATAGTATTTCTCCAATACGAAGTAAGTTAATCATCAGTTCATGAGTGTGTGTAAGTACTTTTTATATTTATTCTTTTAATTTCCAATCCGCAACATAAACTGAACACATACATAGTACCTATCTATTTATTTTTATTCTACTATTATTATATATATAAAATAAATAAATAGGACAGACGTTGTCTTGCACACACGTCTTTAATTTGAAAATTTCAAACTTCTCTTATTAAGCTATAATAAACTGGACCGTTTTGATAAAAAATTATTATTAAAAAGTTATTACAATATCTAACGTCATTACTTGTACGGTACAGTACTGTCATTTAAGATTTGACACTGCGATGGTAGCGCAGTCTGGCGGATATAATGTAAACCATTCCAAAATCAATAACTACTTAGAAATTAAAAATTAATTAAAAAAACATTTTCCAAATTGTGAATCTAAACCATTCTCGAATCCCCTTCAACACACACAAAAAAATTTCGTCAAAATCGGTCCACTCGTTCAGGAGGAGTTCAGTGACATACACACGCACACAAGAAATATATATATAAAGATATTTCTTAAGGATTCTATAAAATGGTTTTCATTCCAGTATGAAGCAGTAATCTGAAATATTTATACCAAATATGAGCTCATGTGTTGAAATTAAAATGCTTAGCACTTTATTAAAATACTAAATAATACCACAAGTTAATAATACTGTTCGAGATTGAAATTGTTCTGTCAGTAGGTTTTGATGAGTAATTGAATTACGCACAGGATTTTGTTTTTTGAAAACTGCTGTCGACTCGCTATGACTTACAGATAACCGTCATTGTTAAATTTGTATATTCATTCACCAAAGAATATTTTAGTTATTGTTCAGAATACAGAAAGACGTCATTGCGTTATATTGTTACATTTGATTAATGTGATGAAGTGACGATACGAGTAAGTCGCGCGCCTGATGGTAAACACCACGCCTGCCCATAACAAACACAGTACTAAACAGAGCGTGCTTGGCTATCTGCTGCTCTCGTCACCCAGAGATATAAGATGGTCAATCTCTTTGCCCTGTAATTATACTGGCATCATTTCATAACAAAGATTTTGCGTTATATTCAAATAATAGATAAATATAGATAAATTCCTAATTTACTTTAAAATTATACTGGTGTAAAAAAAAGATGATTATGTTCTTTATTAAAATATCTACATCTATTGGAAAATCTAATGCTTATCCAAGTTCTAATGAAACATCTAATAATGCGAGAACGCGAGTAAGTATACAGAGCAAACATTTCCCTTACTCCCGGTCGATATCGAATCCATTCAGGACGTAAGCCGGAACGATAACATTGATTTCATTTACACGCTATGATACTCACTTTATTGATATTCCATGATTCTCCTTCTAAATATTGAGTTTACGTACGGCTTACGGCTCAATTGAATCCATATTTATATGTATCATAAGTGAAAGTTTGTTTATTGATTTGTCTTTGTCTTTTTGTCACACAGCACCGAGGACATGTATTGTAATGATTTGATAAAGATAAAGTTAAAGACCCAGGTTGGTGTATTAGGAAATAAAATTTATGATGAAGTCGTACGCCTGATGGCTGTTTTTATACGAAATAAACTCGTCACCCAGATATATTAGATGGTCTATCTCTTTGCCGTGTAATGTCACTAGCAACATTGCTCTGTAAGCCAAAGCACACACTGTTGCTTGGCGGCAGAATATCTGGCAATGCAGTGGTACCGCCCCAGTCGGATTCTGCAAGAGTCCTACCACTTTTAAACTGCTTTTTCCGCGAATTTTACACAGTTTTTTGAAAGTCGAACGATGATTCGAATACCACGAATGTGAAGCCACAAGCGAGAGGATACGAATTATCGTTGTTATTTCAAATGGGAAATTCTCGTTTGAGCTTGATTCATAAAATCTATACCCTCGAGGCTTTTAAATTGCACGCAAACCAATTTGTGTGACTCATACGTGATGACATTCACCAGCGATAACACCTTCATCTCGATATTTGACTCACGTTTCAAATATTAAAATCGAGTCGCAACTTCGAATTTAATTTTGACAAAAAATATAGGAGGGGATCACACGAATGGAAATAAATTTCAGTATTCGATATTGTTGCACACAACATATTTTTAGCAATGAAAATAAATAGATTCCTATTTGTGCATGTTAGGCATCTTGATAACGTGACATTTGTCGCCTGGTAGTTAACGACACTTGTCCAGAACAAGACAGTGCCACTTAATTTTTTTTAACAAGATGAAGTGACGAGACAAGCAAGACGTACACCTGACAGTAAGCGTCATAACAATACAGTACCACACGGAACGTGCTTGGGTCTGCGAAATGACCGTCACCGTGATATGATCGATAGATCGGTTTATTGGATAAGCAGATACCCCGGTCTATTTCCTTGTCCAATAATTACACTGGTATCATTGCCCTTCAAACCGGAACAGAATTGCTCGGCAAAAGAGTCTTACAACTTTTAAAACTGTATTAAAACTACTTGTGTTTTGACTCAACTAAACAGTTCAAAACACTGCTAGCCTAAAAACCAAAGTAAAATACAGCTCATCTCGTAATGCATTCATCACCCAAAAATGTAAGATATAGACGATGAAGATTAAAATGAAGGAATTGCAAAATAGCTACGTTCTAAAACTCCGTAACAGGTTATTTACAAAACAATTTTTATTTGATGAAAAAAGTGGTAATTTGCTCTAAACAGTTTTTATTTTATTTCTATAAAATTAGTG
>DWGO01000787.1:0-10982 GCA_018247635.1 Eurytides dolicaon deicoon | reverse complement strand
ACACAGTACCACACAAAGCGTGTTTGGCTCTGTGTTGCGCTCGTCACCCAGAGATATTAGATGGTCTATCTCTTTGCACTAATTGCACTGGCATCATTGCCGTTTAAACCGAAACACAGTAGTGCTTGCACACTACTGCTTGGCGGCGGAATATCTGGCAATGCAGTGGTACCTCCACAGTCGGACTCTGCAAGAGTCCTACCTCTTACATATTTTTATTTATTTGACTTTTTATTTACACTTGTAGACATATTACAAAGCTATAAATATTTATCTAAATCTAGTTATCTTGGCAAGGTTGTATAATCGTATCTGGAGTTTAGAAGATAAACACTCTTTAAAAATCTAATAGGTGGTTATTGATTTAGTTGTTATAAGATTTACTTGAAGTGGACCCATTTAATTTTTATAAAAACTTAAATTACTTTCATTTGGCTTGTTCGTATCAGTTCTCTTTCCACTTATTTATTTTAAATATTTAACAATCAGAAAAAAATTAAAATGTCTTCTTTCATAAATATATTTATTTTTGTTAACTTAGTTTTATAATCTCCGAAAAGCTGAATACATATAAACTTGGCCGTTAGCCACTGTCGGCTTACATAAAATTTACTGCCTACAAAAATTTACTTCACTAATACTCGACCCTCTCTTGGGAGGCGTTGGTAGGATTAAATTTCTATTAATTCTAGTGTAGCTTGTAATACTAAGATTTTTCACATTGTTTGTAAATTGTGAAAATATTTACGAAATAAAAAGACGTTTATGATTTTGCATTTCATACCGATTTAAACAACACGTAAATCCAAATTTTTTTTTTTAATTAGAAAATACGTTTTATATAATTAAATACTATTATATATATTTTATTGATTGGTCGGACTCTACAGTGTGTAAGCACTATCTCTGAGTGGCGAGCGCAGTACAGAGTCAACCACGCTTTGCGTGGTACTGTATTATTATGGACAGGCGTAACGCTTACCATCAGGCGCACGATTTGCTCGTCACGTCACTTTATCTCGTAAAAAAAGTGCGTAACGTAGACGCCTTAAGTATATTTGCTATCCATTTCCCTAATTGGATCTTCACAGAAGGACTATAAAAACCATCATGTAATATTAAAAACGTGAAAAACCTAAAAACATTGAAATTTAACAAATTATTTATGATTCCAAACCTGTTGTGACTACTTCTTCCGGTTTATATTTGATTGCAAAATAATAATTGAAATTAGCTTCTAATTTAATGAATAAGATTTTAATACATAAATGAATGATAAATAAGTAACCATCATCGGTGGAACAACAAAAGCGAATGAAATGTTTTTTTCATCAAGGGGGATTTGCTGCGGTAGCTTTTGAATAATCTCAGGGTATGGTAGATTAAAATATGCATGCGATTCGTATCTGCATATTGAGAAGCTTAAGCCATTCAGTTTGCGATTACTCAATGGTTTGAATAGTACATATATTTTATGCATACGCAATTCGTCAGCCGAAAAATACGTTGTTCCTTTACTATTGAGTTCGTTGTTTGTTCGTCGTTCATTATTTTATGTCTTGACGTCTATAAAAAGTTTCAGCATTAGTGAAGTACCAAATAATATTATATTTGGGTGATTGTAAAACTAGAAAGAATAGGAAGTATTTTCATCAGTTAAACGTATATATAAATATGTTTTATTCCCTGATAAACCACGGGTGTGCCTGTGGTTTTTACCCTATCCGATATTATTTTTAAAATGTTTAATATATTTAAAGCTAATAAAAATAAAATCGCTGTGTATAGTGAAATAAAATATAGTTAAAATAAAATAGATGATGATGACACTCAATGAAGAACAAAAGAAAAAAAATTAATACAAAGGTTTTAATCACAACTATTTTTTGTTAAATCTTTAATCGCCCTAAACTTTCACCAAAGATTATGATCAAAGTGTAGTTAAGTTTATTAATTGCTATTATTACTTTTTTGTGAATAATAAGTAATTTTTTAACCAAATCAGTGTTTTTCTACAAATCATGAAATTATTATATTTATATATGCTAACCATTAGTAACAACAAATACGAACTTTATCTGGTACATCTCTATGTTCATACCATAAATAAAGTTACTCTTTCAAAACTATTACGAGTACAAACTCGAGTCATAACGAACACAATACAAGTAGAATGTATAAAATTAGCAATCTTTATTCTATAAAGATAATCTTTAAAGCTTTATTTATCATTTTTTGTGACAAAAATTGATAGACTAAGGGAGATTTAAAGTGGTAGGCTTCTTTTATAATCTGCCTGAGGTATTGTCTTTTCATAGCGGGTTATGCTACCACTAAGAAATAATTTACTAGTACTACTGTATTCTTGTTAAAAGAAAATATCGGTAGAGTAATAACTGGACACGGAAATATATCATCTGACACCTCGTTTTGAGTAGAAGTAGAAACTAGTAATAGCTCGATCGTTAAAATTACTGCGAGGCATTGTGGAGCTATAAGTAAGTTCATCCCTAATCATCCGATACCATTTGTTAATTTTGGCCTCTTTATTCCTTAAAAAAGAAGATTGATATGTTACTATATTTAGTCAACCTATACCCAGAGCAACAAACGCAATCAAGTTTTAATAAGTGGCCGGGATTCATGAGAGTCTACAATCTTTGTCAATGACGTCATACGGACACACCGTAGTCTTTGCCGGCACGCAATGAACCCTGTTCTTTGTGAATTATACATGACTTGGCTTCCTTTGGCTTCGTGTAGTTTCTGTGATTTATGAAAGCTATACAGCTGAAGAAAGAAACATGTATATTTTTATAAAATTGACTGCATGGGAATAATTCAGTTATTAATATTATATCAAGAAATTCTATACCGATTCAGTATTAGGACCAAACCATAATGAGATGCGCATGTTAAATATAGTTCCGCTAAAGAATTAAAATATGTTTATGAATCATGCATTAATAAAGAAGTTAAGTCCATCATATTAGCTGTATAGGCTGTTGTTTTTACTTTCGTATTGCTGATGTTTTTTTTTACTACGAACTGAGAATTGTTTTTTGATATTAAGTTTAAAGTTATTTTAGGGACAGAACAATCTAGAGCACATCTTTAGATGTAAACTTATTTATATATTATTACGTAAAAAGAAAATTTTGTACCCCTTTACAGGCAAATTGCGGCTCAAGTCTATACGGAGGAGGAGAGCTAAAACTTTATTTTAATGTTTATTAAAAATACAATAAGTTTAAAGAAAACAATGATTGTTTATCTTTTAACTCTTTATGTCACACAGAATTCATCAAATCGCAACTGAAACCTAGACAAAAACCCATAATATACTGTTATAAAAAATGTAGCAACCGACTCGGCCAAAGGTTTTTAACTGCCTGTAGATAAAACCCGGTTCGCTAGTTTTACTAAATATATGTTCTAATATATTAATATGTAAAATAAAAGTGCTTATTATTAATTAAACACATTAAACATATTCTGAACCTTGGAGAAGTAATAAAAACTTCTTAAATCACAACATAATATTTTTAAATAAAATCTGATAAATATAAGAATCATTACTATGTGTTTATATTATAACAATTTGAAAACATACAAAATCATGTTCATGAATATAAATAGTACAGATAAATCGCAAATAGTGAAACTTCACACGGAATTCAGTTTCGGTCTTAACTGCGAGCAGGTGAAACATTTCAGGAGAAATTTTTCAATAAATGAAAAATGGAATTGGTTTACGACAGGTACCGCGAATGCGTTTTATACTTCAATGGATTTTTTCTTGAACGATATTGATTTTCCTCTACAAGTGAAGGAAAGAAAACATTTATACATAATAAGTGTTCTCAAATATAAAGGCATAAATAGTAAAATATTATAAAGGCGTGCTCCCTCAAAGATAACCATTTTTTTACCGTAATTAGTCCTCACTTTAGGGAGAACAAGGAGACTAGTTCGACGGGTGCTACGTTTGCTGAGGTGTTGTCTTCGGGTAAAATTTATATGTAGAGAGTATCGGATCGTTATAATTTTTGGGAAAGATATAGTATTTTGAAATGATAGTGACATAAGCTTCCTATAAAAGTTGCAAAACACGGGAAAAATAACAGTAAATCAGAATCCACGCCAAGTATTTCGCGACCAAAGCCTGCTTGCATATAATATAATACTAAATAATGCATAGGAAAGCAATAATAAAGATAAATTAATATCACAGATTAAGTTATAATTAATATTTTGTAGCAGTGAATTTCAGTGAAAGTAAGTGAATTTTACTACGACTCTCTTGCAGAGTTCCTGGTACCACTGCATTGCCAGTTATTAACCATCAAATAGTAGTTTGTAAGCACTGCTTTGTTCCAGTTTGAAGAGAAATCATGGCAGCGCATAAATTGAACTTAAAAATAGAACATGTTAAATCTTTGGGTGACAAGCGCAGCACAGAGCCAAGCAGGTTATGTGTGGCACTATATTGCAATGGGCGGCGTGTTTCTTACCTTCCGGTTCACTAGTCGCTCTTCTCGTTACTTTATATAATACAAAGAGGCATTGATTTATAAATTATCAAAGGCCGGTTAAAGGTACATTATAAAGAGACACAAAACGTATAATATCTTCGAGAGATAATTGTAAGGTATTCACGTACATTTTTAAACAATGTTTCTGATTTAACACAGAAATAAATAGAAATGTAAATTAGTCGTTCTTGTAGGGTTGAGCTTTAGAAAAAACTCGACTTTATGTGAATGAATCAAAGATATACTTCAGATGATTTATCATTTTTGTTTTTATCCGGTTATTATTTTTTTTAGGGTAACTGAAGCTAGTATTTAAATGCTTAATAATCCAATTCTGTAGAAATATTTGTGACAAAAATTGAGTTTCATTTAAGGCAAACAAGTATTGAAAAAAGCTGCATAATCAATAACCTATTTTTGCGAGCGAAGCGAAGTCTCTATGAGACTTAAAAAATAATAGGTAACTATTATTCATGTAGTATCGTTGTTTTGCAAATTAAATGATTGTTCATTACCTGTGCTAGCTTTTATAAAATCTCATGTTATGATGGATTGAAATATGAATACGATTCGCATATACATACATCACTATGTTCTCGTATGTAGATGCGAATCGAAGCGGCTTAAGCGATTCGGATATTACTCAACGGTTTGAATAAAATATTTATATGCATATGCGATCCGTCATTCGTTCGAAATGTTTCATTTATTTTTAATCGTGGCGCTGAATAAATTGATGTTTGCTAGATGACAATTTTTATGCCAGTAGGTATTCACGTCTATGGGAAAATAATTTCAGTATTTCAGCTTTGAATAAAATATCAAATATACATAACAGAATAAAAAAAGTTAAATGACAGGAAACTTCTAGTAATGCAATACCAAACTGCAGTATATGAGAAGTCCTAACAAACGTGGTGCAAGTGCAGGGATAGACTCCTGAACTCTGCTTCCTAACTTATTCGTTACCATATTATTTTCCATGAGTTTTTTCAATTTTAATTTTAAATTGTTTATTCACCCCACTAAAGGTAGCGGGTATTTGATAAATTCGGTTGAAACGCCAACCGAAATATTTCCTTTTAGAATCGTTCTTGAACGATCAACGAACTAGTTTCACCATTAAGACGTTTTTGTAACCATTATACATATTTAATGAATGTTGGAATTTAAATCCTTTGACTTCTCATTGTATGTATAGTTATACATTATATTTGATCAGTATATATCAATCGTAACAAAGATACGTTTTTATCTTTTTATCTTACTTCAACATGAACGACCACGTTTCTATGACTTAATTATGCTATCACTCCCTTTCTATAATATGAAACTTTCTTTACCTTTGGACTAAACAAAGTATGATGTTCTTCTCTACATATTCTGAATCACCAGAATATACAAATGTATATGCCTATAAACTGCTGATTAATCAACTGGAAAAACAGATGACTTTCCAGTTGAAATATGTTATATTATGTTTTATCTCCTAAGATTTTCTTTTCTTCAACTCAAATTCGAAACGAAATTTTCTTTCTTCTCCTGATTTCCTTTTCTTACGTTGATTGTGTCTCCAACAAATCGAAAATTAAAAAACAAAATAAAACGGATATAATTCGCATACGCGTAGTATAGTTCCCTATCTTAATCCATTTATTATCTGGCATTTTCTTAGACATTATGAAGTCTCCTAGAATTTAAATACTATATTTAATAACGACAAACTATCACTTGAGTTTCTCGAAAGCTAAGAAACAATACTTATTTAACAGGACTTAGATGAATATAACAGAAATAGCACTGTTTAATAGAAAAAAATGAATAAATTGTTATGGGCGTGTCGCTTACATACAGGCGTTCTGCTTGTTCATCTAGTCATTTATCACAAAAAAGGTGCAGAATAAAGGTACAAGGATTGACAGAGGTGTTTGTATTTGCTGTTTATACTCATTTTTAATAGTTAATTTCCATTTCAACTCCAAATTATACTTAAATCTCTACACACAGATAAGTCACTCTTTAAATGTTTGCAATTTCGTGCCTTGTACGTTTATGGCTGACGCGATCAGTTATAGCTATGACCTGAAATTTACTTATAAAAAAATTATTACTTTCCAAATATTTTTTAAAATAATTAGTTAATTAAATTAGTTCCTTAATTAAATTAGTAATAAGACTACAAGATTCACATATAACATTAAAATTAGTATTAAAGGTTAAAAAAACTCGTACAATAGATAAATATTAAACCGTAATTCATTTTTAGTTGAATTCCAACTATAATAAAGTTAAGGCAACCTCTGTGTAAAAATAATGCAGGCATTAATTTTACGAATACCGAATAGAAAATTATAATTGGTTTTGGGTGAAACCGTCGTTAGTAAGAATGAAGGCGGAAAAGGGCGGAACAAAATTATGTATATACTTCTCGACATGCCCCGCGTAGCTTAAGATGAAGCGTCCATGACATAAATTTTACCTTCTCGATCATCATCCAGTTTATTATTTTCACTGTTAACATCAATGATAATAAAAATCTAACCGCATCAATTATAGGTAGCCTAAATACTACTACTGTGTTACAGTTTAAAAAGCAATATTGTTATTGTAATTATTGGGCTCAAGGATAGAATATCTAACGTCTGTACATTTTCAACGTGTTTTTCTTTTTGCTGTAGTTGCTTTAATCATATATTGTCAAATTTTCCCATTGACAGATGTACATTTTGTCGAGTGCGCAATCTAGTTTAATATAGTATTTTTAGTAATATTTTATATAATTGTTCTATTGCTATACCAAAAACACGTTAATGAACAACGTCAAATACAAGATACAAACAGATTCCTTTCCACTAATTCATTTAATGTTAAATCTTAGAATCACGCCATGTAGATCTGATATTATTATACAAAGTTTGTGTGTGTATTCACTCTCTTTTGCCTACTGCCAGAATATGTATAATTGAAGTTTATCGATAGCAAAATGATGCCTACGTGGATGATTTGAAGCAAAAGGTTGGCTCCGAGTCCTCGAACTCGTGAATAAATTTAAACGGAAGGAAAAAGGTCAGTGCGACATTCGGCTTGCAGAACACAGATGTTATCAGGGTACCCTATTATAAAAAGATGCTTGTCTATATATTTTTGAAAGATATTGTTATTTTTTTACAACCGCACTGTGTGAATTAAAACAGTATATATGTACGAAGTACGTTATAATTTTATCTTATTACATATTATATATTTTTAAATATGAATATGTTTTGTAGATCATGAATTTTAAATTATTTTTTCGTAGTTTTAATCCTATAAAAATATATTTTGTTATTATGTACTTGATACTGTATTTCGATACTTAATGGTGGAACGATTGCAGAGTCCGTTTGAGACCTGTGTTCTGGTCTGAAGAGCAGTGTTACTAAGGTAAATAATGGGCATATGATATATCGTGTATCATCTATGGGCGACCTGTGCAGCACAGAACCAAGTAGCTTCTTCTTATGTAATATTCTATGTCTCATTGTTGTAAAGTGTGTCACTTAACATCATGTACGTTGTCTCTTCATTTAAGTTTCTATTAACTATATCACTCTGCATAAACATAATAAATAATTTGTAACAAATCAAAATATATAATTTATATCAAAATAAGGTTGGTTTCAATGAACACCGCTTTAAATGCAACTTTTTTATGGTTATCAAATAAGATTAAATCAATGTACATGCTTGTACAATGTACAAGTCGAAGCAGCTTAAGTGTTCTACCTTTTTACCGGGTCATTTAAAAAGGTAGAACGTTTGAGGTCAGGCGTGATTTGATAAAATATGGGGATTGCCGGCTAAGGGTCGTCGGGGTCCAGTAAACGGTCCGTGGCCGAGTCTTCCGTTGACCGAGTATAGAATATTATATAAGTAACGTCACACGGTGAGGACGATGCCAAAACGCATCTGCGTTTTACCGTAACCCACACATAAAGTACATCTTACTTTGTGTGTGGGTTACGGTGCCTTGGATAAGAACTATACGGGCATATATATGTAAAGTGTCATTTGCCAGGACGACCTCCGACGACCGGTGCTGCATACGCTGTTTCTTTCTTTTCTTTTTTTGTAAGAAAAAAGACACCGCTAATTTAGTAATATTATGTATTATAAGGGCGTTCAACATAGTTTTATGAGATAAAGCAGATAAGCGATACGCCTGCTAATGACAACACAGTACCGCACAAAACCTGCTTAGCACTATGCGCGCTCATCACCCTGAGATTTAAGATGTTATATCGCAATGCTCAGTAATAACACTGACATTATTGTCCTTCGGATAAGAACACGGTACTGCCTGACCGTTATATAACTGAGAATGCAGACAAACCACCCCAGTTACACTCTGCAAAAGTCGTAGCACTTATTATTGACATATATACATATGGAGGTATGAGTATCTGTAATTCATAAAAATGTATACTCCGGGTGGTAATCGAACACTGACGCCGATACTTTACCAACTGCTCAAACTATTGGCCACTTTTCAGACCAGATCAAGGAGAATATTATGCGGGTGATGGGTATTTTACGATCCTTTGGATCTGGTTGATAATATGAAGCGTTTATTTTGCAAATCTCTGATTGGCAAGCACTTCGCCAGACCAATAATATATGGCTCTGGGTACTTTACCATCAGATATTCCACTTGCTCGTCTCGTCACTCTAATTCCTTCTAGCCAATCGAACAATCTTTAAAGAGTTGGCGATACTCTGATACGACTCTGCACTCGATGTAGAGTGGATATATTTCTTTTAGATAAGTTGTAATTTGTACAGAGAAGAAGGGGCTGCACATGATAAGAAAGTGCTGTCGTAAGATATAACAAGTCGAACTGTTGTAAGCCTATGGCCCTCTAAGTTTGAATATTTATGTAAGTTAAATGAAAACAAAAAAATTGCCAACTTACATGGAAGAGCCCTTATATAATTTTTATTTCCAAATACGACATAAATTTACAAATAAATCTTGTAATAAACTGTAAAGTAAAACATATTTTTCAACCCAACCCTGCTGCTGTTGTAATTGACTTCACTTTAATGAAATGCCAAGCGCCTTTCTAGCGAGCTTTATGCTCTTTTTATAGACTCTTTCGTTATATGTAATTAATTTCATAAAAGTACACGTCAAAGGCAAAGGTTTGCTGAGTTTTTAATAAACTTCTAACATGGACATTGTTGTCAACGTAATTTCGCATAAATTAATATGCTTCATCATACATATAGTTTTTCATTTTCCTGAAGGTTTGAAACCAAGTTAAAGTAATCAAAATATATTTATTTAAATAGGCCTTTAAAATCACATTTTAATCATCATTATATTTTAGCTTGTTAGAAATCTACCACTAAGAGCATAAACGTGTTTGTTGCGAGTTCTGCGATTTATCGCAAAACCATAATTTCACTGCCTGTGATAATAAATATTATTATACATACATAAAAATCTATGTAAGATATTTAGAAAATATAGAGATTTACGAATATAAATTAAGGAAAAATGTATAATTTAAACAATTTTGATAGAACCGTATACATTTTTTTAGTAGAGACTCCTATTGATTATAATGTGGTGAGAAAAATAAACAATTATTATTATTGATTCAAACCACAAACTACTGATTTTTAAATATTGCCATAATAAGCTAGTGTAGTTGATATGAACAATTATCTACTAAATACATTCGGTATTCATCAAAGTATGATATAAGCCTCAAAATTCTTGATACGACGCACTGGTCTGAAATTGTGTCCTTTTAGAAAGTTTCATGGAATTTGCGGTATGTCTAAGGGTTTGAATGAATTTTACTAAACATGACATTACATCCTTTGGACCCATGCACCCTTATCAAAGTGTTAAAATAGTTTACGAAATTTCTTGCTTGCGTGGGTTTAAAAAGTTAAGCGATTCAATTACTTATGTTGAATAGACAATTTTTTTATAAATAAAAATTTTAATAAATATGAATATTTATTAAAATTTACTTAAAATTTATTTTTAAGTTTTCTTTTATTTCGACATGACACTGCAACTGTTTTCCATCGCACCCACATCTTAATTTAAATTTTATACATCATATTTTGATCCAAAAACACGATTTAGTAAATAGGGCTAAAAGGTTTTTGTTTTACAGGAAAGCGTCGCTTAACATCAACCACAGGCTGTTGGTACCGATCAAATACTGACAGATATATGGAAAAAGATTGGATGATGCCGCACTGCCCTGGTTGACTAAGCTCTAATAAATTATTAAATATCCTTAAAATTAACAATATATTTATGGAGGGAAGGATCTCCGAGTCAGGCATGAAAGAATATTTTTGTGTATAGATAGATAGATAGATAGATAGATAGATAGATAGATAGATAGATAGATAGATAGATAGATAGATAGATAGATAGATAGA
>DWGO01000786.1:0-10983 GCA_018247635.1 Eurytides dolicaon deicoon | reverse complement strand
AGCTAGTACCGGCTCGGAATGCAGTTCTGCTGAGTAGAGCCGGCAAGAAACTCGACAGTTGCTCTTTTAAAATACTGTTACAATGTTTAATTATACAAAAGATTAGCTATCCCACATACTAGTCAATTAACTTTATTCCATAGATTTTGTAATAGCACAAAACTCTTGAGCAGTGTTTTGTAACAAAAAATATTTTGAATTTTAATTTCAAAACATTTAGTTTATGTGGTAGATTCAAAACATCTTGTGGAATCTTATTATATGTGTATGCAATAATTAATAAAGCAGTAAAACAATTAAATTCGTAAAATTAAGTTAATGATTGATTTAAAGTGTTTCATTTTTTAAATGTTTGCAATAAAAATAAATATTTATTTTAATTTCCATGCGTTCCATATATTTCTCTAAAGCAAAAAGGATTTGTTCCCCCGTTGTTCGGAACGGAACACAACCCTATCCTAAAATCGTGTGAACCTACTCAAAATGTATTTTACATATCTATAAATTGTAGGCAATGGAAGAATAACAATAAAACGTCCATTTGTTATTCGCAATTAATACACGGTGCATTACGATGTATTACGTACGGGAGCCAATGATACAATTCAAACTACGTCAACGGTTGTAATTTACGCGATATGTCAAACAATTCAGCTGCGCAGATGATGGAACAAAAGCAAATTTGTTACACCTTTATGAATTCTCTCTAACGTTACAACTACGAATGATGCACTCGTATGTTTGCTATGGGTGATCCAAAGCAACTGGAGCGTAAAAACGCACAAAAGTCATCTTTTTCTATTTTTTTCAATACACGACGAAGATTCAGTCTAGCATAGGAAGATAAATTTAACGGTTATCTACAAAGAAATATCCATATCTGTTTTTCATAAAAACACACAGGCAGAATTACTACCCTGTAGTTCATCTGTAATTTTAAAGTAATTATTTGGTAAAAATAATATACGTATGGGACTTACCTTGCGATAAACCTTTACGCTAAAAAAAGGCAAAGACTAATCGATTTGCAAGTGTGCAAATTAGATGCATGCGCGATTGTAAACCAAATAGACGTAGGGCTATATCGGCGAGCTCCGCACATAAAAGCAGTTGTAGTGGGGGAAGTAAATAAGTAACAACCTATATAAGAGTATGTCCCACTGGTCGACACAGGCATACAGTCCTCTATAGATATAGACGATTTTATTTTCACATTTCCAAGAAATATCTTTTCGTAAATATGTAGGTATCTTCACGATGTTTTTCTTAACCGTAAAGGAAATATTAATTTCTAATTAACAAATTCAAAAACACCACGGCTAGTGAGCAGAGGCGGATTTACCTAATGTCTTTGGCTTTACATAATGTGTTTCGTAGCACACGGGCGCAACGGTGTTAGGGGGTGCCATTTGTATAGACATGTTAACATTTGACACCTTTACTCGACAGGCAAGACCACCGAAGTGGAGCCGAAGTCTATCAAGTCGGGCGATGCGGCGATCGTGACCCTGGTGCCGACTAAGGCGCTCTGCGTGGAATCGTTCCAAGAGTTCCCACCGTTGGGGCGCTTCGCAGTGCGTGACATGCGTCAGACTGTGGCCGTGGGCGTCATTAAGGTGATTGGCGCACACTCTTTATCACTTTGTTTTTAAAAGTGGTATGACTCGATCATTGATGTTTTCGCTCTCAAATAGGAGGCGATCGAACTAATTAATGGCCTAGCTGACAGCGTAAGTACTGCGGCCTATGTATATTTGACTGATAGCATCAACGATTTCCTTTTGAAAGTTATGACTGATGGAAAAAAATGGACCTGACTGGAGGCTTTCGAATCTACATAACCTCGTTATTAACATAATAAGGTTTAGTAATTTCACGAGTGACATACCATTCAACTAAATTTTCAAAAACTTATTTATCTTTCGTTTAGGTGGCACTAAAACTGAACTTTTCCCTTTCAGAGCGTGACGTTCAAGGAGGTGACTACGGGTAAAATCACCAAAGCCGCCGAGAAGGCGCAGAAGAAGAAATAACTATGGGGCTCATTGATCATTGTAGTGCAGCCGGTAGCGATCTCCCGCGATGCCGCGCCATCCCAGCCCCCCATCCCCCTCCAAGTTCTTCCCAAGACCCGACAACCCCACCCCTTGAAGCCCAGTGTGCCCCAGGGTGTTGGGTGCCCCTATACACCGGCCATCACTAGAACCCCAAAAACCGCATGTCCCCGTCTCCCCCACAATCATAGCTTCTTCACTGGTGGCATCCCGTACCCCATTTCGTGCATTTATCGTAGCGTGATACGTTTAAAGTTAATTCGTTTTAGTTACGCTTACGTGTTAAGTTTATGTGTTTGTGGTTATTATTTTAGTGGTAAGTCACTCGCCAGGCTTGAGTTTCCGCACTCGAAGGCTCGTTGCGTTTCGTTTTTCCACCGCAAGGAGTTTAGGAGGAAAGGCAACGGCGCGATGATTGGATCTTTAAACCGTTTCACTGCGTCGTGCTCGTTTCATTGTTTGTTTGTGTAAAGACTCTTCTTCTTCTTACATGATACTTGTTCTGACTGTACATTTCTTGTAATATTTATTCTATTCCGTGTCCCGTTTCCTTTACGATAATTTAGTTTCATTTGTGCGATCTTCCTTTTTTAAAATCTCTTATGTTTAACTTTATGCTTGGATTCATTTCTAATATTTTCGCGATAATTTTAAGAGCGTTATTTTCTTATGGTAGGCGATATGTAGGGTTTTAAGAGTAAAGCATAACATCAAGAATGTAGAGTGAGGGACGGTTGAGAACCGACTCCCTTTAGTTGAATTAGCGGTACGGTCTTTTAAGCGTTTGAAAAACGTTTTGCGAAAAAATTGAGAGCTGTAAAGGGTAGGCAAAGTGATTTTTGTTCCTAATCTTGGTTTCTTTCCGAGACTAGATTTATTTGGCGTTGGAATCTTATCTAAGTGTAAAGGTTTAAACATTCAATTGACAATAGGCCGGACTTAAGTGATTTTATATTATATATTTCAAATAGGTATGGAGAAACTTGACTCATTTTAAGCTAAATGTATCTTTGTAATTTTTTCAATGATTTTGTAAAGACCTTAATCCTGATAAAACCAATAAAGAAGCTACTGGTATACATTGTTTTATTTGTGTCCTGATACATTTTTGTACAGAACTTTGTTGTGTAACAGTGTTAAGGTGAACAAAAACTTCGAAAAGTACCTCCTCATTAGCATTACATCTGCTCTTAACAGGACAATACCACACAGAGCGTGCTTGGCTCTATGCTGCGCTCGTCACCCAGAGATATGATATCTCTCTTCTATCTCTTTGCCTTGTAAATTGAGTTGTTACTGCGATTTGCCGTATTTATTACGCTCAGTAGCAGAACGTGGGACCTCCAATATTGTGCGTTCGCTCGCATAGGTCGCTCTTATTGGAAGATGTTGCGATCCATAATGCCACTATTGATGTTTGAAATAAAATTTCTACTTTTTATATAAAAATACATTGTTTATTAACATTTACGACAGCCGATTTGGGTAGATTCAGAAAGGTTATTCAAACGTTGTTCGCAATAATTAGGGGTTTATTTTATTTTATTGAGTATCTATAAACATTTCTTTATGACTGTATGAACACTGCAAATTATATTCATTCGATATAATTCGCAGTGTTCATATAGTTTGAAAAAATAAAGAGTGCAAATAAATTGATCCCCGGTGCCGCATAACTGCAAACGTCTTTTCGGAATATTGACTGTATAAAAAATCAGGAGTGAAATCTATATTTTTATCATTATAAACTTAACGAGCGATGTTTCACGCTTTTATGTCTGCTAAAAAACTTTGGGTAACATAATAAATAACAAAAATAAAATTGGATATGGATATTGGATTGGTGGAACTCGACAGAGTAATAGTAAAAATACATTATTATTTTTTACCAAATTGAAATATGCAAATATGCTCTAACGGTAATTAGTACTTACACGCACTGGGAAAGAAATGAGATGTACAACATATATATAAAAGTTGGTGAAGTTTGGCGCTGAAAATGTTTTGATCTAGGGTTTCTCTCAGAGACGTCTTTAGCCTCTGTAGCACTCGTGTGAAATCATTATCCTAGCGCCCTCTAGTAAGTGCGCGGTCAAAATGAAATAGATACAATTATCAATAATAATAAAATATACTCGTAAATGGCACCCTCTAACACCGCTGCGCCCGTGTTCAACTCGCACCCTGCAGTATAGGCATAGGTATAGCCGCCTCTGGTAGTTTGGGCATTACAAAGCAATATAAATAAACCAATATCAGTACAAACAGATCGCCTTAAAAGATAGTTTGACAGCCACCTTGAACAGACCAGATCTTTACCTAATTAAAATTTCTGGTATCGGGTTGTAAAGAAATGTTTAATCAGGGGTTCTTTTTAATCGGGGTTTTTAATCGGGGGTCTTATTGTACCTGTAAAATATTAACAGCGCTAATGCCATGATGGGAGTTCGATGTATGTATATGTGTGTGAGTGTATCTGTGTCTGCGCAAACGTTTGTGCATTAATATATTCGCTCAGTATACTGATCTCTTGCAAGGCTGGGAAATGCATCCGTGTACGAAATTCGTCACCATCAGGTTATCACCATCGTCAGGGTTCTTATGCACAGCAAAACCACCAGTGGCAGAGTCACGGCCATAGCAACCGATTATTTCTGTAGGTATATACTTAACTCATCCCAAAGACCCGTAACTAACAATAAGTATATTTTTGTTAACTCACGCATGCCAATTTATGATTTCTATTTAGGGTCTATCAAAGTTATTAAAAAGAGACAGATTCGTATAGACTAAAGCTACATATTCCAATGCGAGATACAAAATACACTAACTGTACGATTTGTATCAAAAGAAATAAGACGTACCCAAGAAAAAAACAAACTGTATTGAAGTATCAGTTTTTTGTGGTTAGCATCCACTTGAAATGTTTTACCACACACTATCATAAAATAAAAAATAATAAAACATCTTATATAAATAAACAAACTTATTGAAAACTATTCCGATGATATGTGTATTTTAGGTGAATTTATGTTTTTCTCTGATGAATGCGGATTCTGATCAATCCTTTGATTCAGTCAAAACTAGGCAATCCTACTACCATTCAGCAGTATCAGGCTGATACAAAAAGATTTTAAAGTATTTAAACAATGAGTACATGATCTACAAAAATAGAGACATCTCATTCAATTATAATAAGTTGACGTAGCCAGATTCATGCAGTGTTGTGTTAATTCTGAAAAACTGCAGCATATCGATAGCTGTACGTGTATCAAAATCTTCGTTTGTAAAACCAGAAAGAAAGTGTTTTGCTTAGCAAGTTGAAAGATTTGTTTCTTGCTATACGTACTTTTAAGTAAGTACTAATTATTTGTGTGCGTTGAAATTATGGCATTAAAATTTAATCATTTAGCGCTTTTAGGAATATAAACTGTAAAAATGTTCTAAAATAAAATATTTTCACCATCCTTCCTGATGCATATTATATTTGTTGGTTTATTAAAGTGCGCTTTTGTAATGCAATACAACGGATGGAAATGATTTTTGGCATTTTTATCCCAGCAATTTACATAAGAATGAAATGAAATGGTCATTTACGAAAATTTAGATTTATATCAAAAGGTTTTAAAAAAGCATTACATATCATTTTATAGGTTATTTAAGTGTTTGTATAATTATTCTACTTTAATAAATAAGGAAATTAAGTAAATTTTTTCAAACCTAATCAGTATAAACTAACAAAGAAAAAATTGGTTTAATTTTTATTATCAAGTCTTGTGAATACTATCAAAGATGATATAAAATAGACCTAAGTGGTAGGACTCTTGCAGAGTCCGACTGCATCCGTACCACTGCATTGCCAAATATTCTGCCGCCAAGCTGTAGTGTGTAAGCACTACTGTGTGCCAGTTTGAAGAGCCAGTGAAATTACTGGGCAAAGAGATAGACCATCTAATATGGTTGGCGAGCGCAGCATAGAGCTACCTGTGTGTGTTAGGTACTATGCTGGTATGGGCAGGCGTGACCCTTACCATCAGGCGCACGACTTGCTCCTCTCGTCACGTTATCTCGTAAAAAAACCAAACAAACGTTTACATTTAAAAACATCAATTTCTACTTACATCATCTGACTTCTACGCAAAAAACAACATTTTTCTTTTTCCGATATTGCAGGGTTTTTGTAATATTACATTATAAGATAACATTTTTTTTATTTTAGTCAGTGTATGTATCCAAGGCATGCAATTATTGTCGAACTCTGTCAATTTGACATATGTCAAGCATATTGTTGACGTATGAAACGTCGGTTAATTTGACAACTTCTATCAATGTAATGAGTGAATATAGACTGGTTTTGCTGGTGCTTGCTGATATTTACGCTACTGGACTGTATCTGCGATAACGAAACATGATGACGTGTGCTTGGCCGTAAGTGAAAGTAACTTATTAGTGGTAGGAGTTGTTATTCGAAGGTCTTCGATATCAGTAATACGTTGTGTTGCTCGCAGTCTGTCGTCGATAGTGGTTTCGTGCACTACGGTTTTCAATACGCTCTATTTCGTAAACGATGTGTGGAATTTTCGCATATATTAATCATCTTACACCTAAAACCCGGCGAGAAATATTGGAATTGCTTGTGAATGGCTTGAAACGCTTAGAATACCGTGGATATGATTCGGCGGGCGTCGCCGTTGATTCGGCTGATGAAAAAGATATAGCGGTTGTTAAGAGAAGCGGGAAAGTTGCAGCGCTTGAAGAATTACTTCAAGAACGAAGTGTTGAACTTGCTGTGGATGAAAGCATTGATTCCCATTGTGGAATTGCTCACACGCGTTGGGCTACTCATGGAGAGCCTAGTGCCATTAATTCGCATCCTCATCGCTCTGGAGAAGACAATGCATTTGTTTGCATCCATAATGGAATTATTACTAATTACAAGGAAGTTAAAACTTTCCTGGAAAATAAGGGATATGTGTTTGAGTCCCAAACTGATACAGAAGCCATTGCTAAGTTGATTCACCATATCTACAGTCAACACAAAGGCTACAACTTCCAAGAATTAGTTGAACAGGTAATTCAACAGCTTGAAGGAGCTTTTGCTTTGTGTTTTAAATCTCTTTACTTTCCAAATGAATGTGTAGCTACTAGACGGGGTAGCCCTCTTCTTGTTGGAATCAAAACAAGACGCCGTCTATCAAGTGACCATGTGCCTATTATGTATACCAATAATAAAGCTACTAGAGGAGTTGTGCCATCAGTACCTCGTGTCAACAGTCATGCTCATTTTGAACCCGAAGAAGAAAGAGATGTTGAGTATTTCTTTGCATCTGATGCATCCGCAGTAATTGAACACACAAATAGGGTGCTTTACTTTGAAGATGATGATGTAGCCCATATCAAAGATGGTGTTCTAAGCATTCATCGTATGTCTGGTAGCAGCAGTGACCCACACCAGCGTGAAATTCTAACTCTAAAATTAGAACTGCAACAGATAATGAAAGGGAACTATGAATATTTCATGCAAAAAGAAATTTTTGAACAAACTGAATCAATTGTAAATACTATGAGGGGCCGCCTTAACTTTGCTGATAGCACAGTTACTTTGGGTGGTATTAAAGATTATATCCCTGAGATAAAACGATGCAGAAGGTTAATGTTGATTGGATGTGGTACTAGTTACCACAGTGCAGTAGCAACACGTCAGCTTTTAGAAGAATTAACAGAACTACCGGTCATGGTAGAATTAGCTTCAGATTTTCTAGACAGAAATACTCCTGTCTTCAGGGACGACGTGTGCTTCTTTATTTCGCAATCAGGTGAGACAGCTGATACTTTAATGGCTCTCCGTTATTGTAAACGTCACGGCGCTCTTATCGTGGGAATAACGAATACTGTTGGAAGCTCCATTTGCCGTGAATCACACTGCGGTGTTCACATCAACGCTGGCCCTGAAATAGGTGTTGCCTCAACAAAAGCTTACACCTCGCAATTTGTATCTCTTGTTATGTTCGCCTTAGTGATCAGTGAAGATCGCATTTCACTACAAAAGCGGCGCGCCGACATCATTGCCGGACTGCACGAATTGGACACCAAAATCAAGCAGGTCTTAGCTTTGGACGACAAGATTAAGACTTTAGCTGAAGACCTTTACCGGCAACGTTCTTTACTTATCATGGGTCGTGGATACAACTTCGCCACGTGTTTGGAAGGCGCTCTGAAAGTTAAGGAGCTAACGTACATGCACAGCGAAGGAATAATGGCGGGTGAATTGAAGCACGGACCTTTAGCGCTTATTGATGACTCCATGCCCGTCATGATGATTGTCATGCGGGATCCCGTTTACACTAAATGTATGAATGCATTACAGCAAGTGACAGCGCGTCAAGGTCAACCTATTGTCGTGTGCGAGGAAGGCGATACAGAGACGATGAGTTTGGCTTCACGGTGCTTGGAAGTACCTAAAACAGTAGATTGTTTACAAGGCGTACTTACTGTTATCCCGATGCAATTGTTAGCATATCACATTGCGGTACGTCGCGGTTGCAATGTGGATTGTCCACGAAACCTTGCTAAGTCTGTTACTGTTGAGTAATACATACACATATTTAATATTTACGCGCGATCTCTTTTCATTGTATCATCGTAATGATAATGTATCATAATTTTTTTTTATTAACCGTTTCCATTGCATGAGAGTCGCGTTTTAAACAAATTTTTAAATATTTTTTTTCAACATATATAGTATGCGTAACTTCCGCTGCCTAATAAAAATATCGATATAAAATAATATAATATATTCTTTAGTGCTTGCTTTCACTGAATATAAAATTGCATAGTTTTCGACGAGCGCTCTTTAAATTATCAAATAAAGTAATTTTTTGTAAGTCATTAAATTACACTAACTTTGATTTTTAAAACAAAATGTTGTACATATGTAATATGTATAATATTTAGTTCGGTATTACGTAACGTATTTCCCTTTTACACATTCCATCTAATACTTATAAAAAATTCTGTTTATACCTACAACATTCCACAGCTTTCCCTTGTTGAGTGTTTTCATACATAATTAGCATTTTAAATATACTCAGTAAATTCTCGCCAAATTATTTTTACTGTATCAATCATTATAACAATTTAATACAGCGCATGTTCACATCTTTCGGCATCTATATTTCGTATACGTATTGAAAATTTGTAATGGGCAGGAAAGGTATTTTCTCAGCAGTGAATTTACTGGGTTACACCAGTTTTATATTTTTAATTGTATACAATATTCATCACACGCAACGCAATATCTAAAGATTGAATAACTATTTTTGTAAGATCGTAGTTGTGGTAAGTTCTGTAAATATATTAAGCTTAAGTTGTAGACTATATACTTAATTATAGTTGTTTGATGCGCTAATTTATAAGATCACTCGAAATTAATCCTTTAGTAAATGTTAAGAGTTCGTATTAGAGATAAACGTAAACATTATTCATAAGTTACCTACTTACCTATTTGAATTTTTATCATAGAATTAAAAAAAAATATTTTGTTAAATCCGGTTATCGGTGTTGCCTTTGAGGAAAAATAGGAAATATACGCGATAAAGGAACACTGTGAACGTTTTTTCAACAAATTATTTAATGTGTTTGTTTCAGTATGTGCACAAATTGGCTCCTACATTTTTTCAATTCATCTTTATTCGTTTATGTTTTTTCAATAGTAATCTTATTTTTTGCAAAGCTTATGTTAATGGGGCTGCATGCTTAAATTGTTTCCTTTATCAATCCATGCACCGCATCTATGTGCAATAATTCCTTCTGACCTATGCTAATATGTGCATCATAGTAGCATCTTTTCTTTTCACACCCTGAGCGAGTTGCTAGTCAAATTAAAATTTTTGCTTGGGTCTTTAGAGTTGTTTTGGAAGCGATAAATGTCGTTATGATATCTTTTGCCTGAGGTATTTAGTTATACGTAAAACTATGACAGTGTAAGTAAAATGCAGCTTATTATTCTTCATAATATATAGGAGGTAGAACGCTTTTTATGTGATACACTTATGTTTATTAAATAAATAAAAAAAAACAATATTAAACGCACACTATTATTGCATTAGATTTTATTTTTATATAACGATATATATATACATATTTTTGTTTCTTATTATTTTCAAAATTATAAAATGATCTGTACAACAGACGATTATAAATTGTTATTATTAAGATTACAGAAATTTATATTTTAATTATAAACATTTTATTAATATAATTCTATTTGACATTTATGTGTTTTCTTAACCCTGTATAATAATAATAAATATAGAGTTGCGTACCAAAAGAAAAAAATTGTTTATTAGGCAATATAGACATAATATGCTAACCATACTGTGGGTTATTTTTAACCTACTTTAAAAGTGAAAGGTGATACATTGACCGTGAAGGTTTTATGACAACACTTGCATTAAATTACGTTAAAAATATGCATAACTTTTTTATGTTTTTTTTTAAATATGACCATAAGGTACTCTGCAGTTCTTTCCACTTCTGGAAAAATCGCCTAGCCAGCTGCTTCCTGTTAATTCGGTTTAAGTAATCATTCTAATGATTGATTCATGGGGATTGTTATTCCGATGCTGTTAATGGCTGAGAATCTATTATTATTATGGCTGTCGATAAATATTGAATTAAAACGGATGAGTAATATAAGAGTTTATAATTTTGAGCATAATTTATGTAAATCATCATTTTTATTAAGTGGTAGGTAGTACTCTTGCCGAGTCCGACTGGAGGGGGGGACATCTGCATTGTCAGATATTCTGCCGTCAAGCAGTAATGTGTAAGCACTACTGTGTTCCGGTTTAAAGGGCAATGATACCAGTGCAATTACAGGGCAAAGAGATAGACCATCTAATATCTCTGGGTGACGAGCGCAACACAG
>DWGO01000785.1:0-10983 GCA_018247635.1 Eurytides dolicaon deicoon | reverse complement strand
TTTTACAACGAAGTTAACAAACTTCTAGCTTTGTAGCGTGGATTTACTGTTGCATTTTAGGTGAACTTTGAAGTACAGTCAAATGCAATAGCTGAAAAAAAAGGCATATCCTTATATTGCATTTAAATTAACTTTAAAAGCAATATAAGGACATGCCTTTAGTCCCACAAGACACATGCTAAATTTTATAAAAGGTACATGTTACTAACTTTATCATAAGAGCATTAAACTTGTAAAGTACAAGACTGTTAGACAAGTTTTCTCAGGTAAAATATAATGTCAAAGGTAGTGATTTAGTAGTGATGCTTATTATGTTATGCTTACAAGGCATGCCATTATAATTACTGGGAATTGAGATAGACCATTTTATATCTCTAGTTGACGAAAGCAACGCAAAGTGCGTTATGTGTGTTGTTGTAGACACATGTCCATGAATTATCATAATAAGCAACATATTTTTTTACGAGATGAAGTGACGAGACGAGCAAGTCGTGCGCCTGATGGCAAGCGTTACGCTTGCCCTTAACAACACAGTACTGCACAGTGCGTGCCTGGCTCAGTGCTGCGCTCGTCAACCAGAGATATTAGAGAGTGTATATCTTTGCCATGTAATTTTGCTACCATCATTGCCCTTCAAACCGGAACACAGGAGTGCTTCCGCACCACTGTTTGGCAGAATTTCTAGCAATGCAGTGATACTGCCCCATTCGGAGTCTTCAAGAGTCCTACAACTTATTAAAAAATGTAATTCCTATCATCAAGTGCACGATTTCACTCCACCCTCGTCTCTTCACTTTATATTCTTAAATAAAAATCATAGATACAAAAGATTATATTATTGAATCACACAGCAACGCGCCGTCTATAAATTGTACCACAACAGTTATAGCGGTGTGTGATCCAGATAGATGCAAGACACAAAGAGGGCCCCGGCGACACCGCCTGAGAACTAGAGCGGCAAACAGTACAAGCTATTCCGGCGCAATCGAATACAATCCGATGTCATTATAAAATGCTATTAAACATAATAAAATGCTATTAAATTGGTAAAATGCTCCTAAATAAATACATATTATATAAAATAAAACTATTATATATATTTTTGAACTATTCAAGGAACGAACTGACCATAAACGCTATAAAGTGTTTGAAACGTCGAGAAATTAAATTTAAAATAAACACGGTATAATCCACAAATAGTTTTACTAATTTATGAATAAATAATTAAATATTTATTTATTTATTGAACTTCATTAAAATTATACAGGCGAACCTAAGAAATTCTTTGCGAATCTACCGGTGTGCGGAAAACAGATAAACGAGGTAGGTAGTTTAAAAAAAAATTGAAAAAAGGAGTCAGATTTTCTTAAGTGGTAACAGAATTGCGCCATTCTTGTCTGTTGCACAAGCTCTTCTGAACGATTAATTCGACATCTCTGTATACTAAAAACTAATCTCCATGCTTTCCTTTCTTCAGCTTGCGAAAAACAAACAGCGTGAGAAAAACACATCTAATATGGAAGGTCGACACCTTGTTTGGTGTTTTATATTCCCCTTGTAAAGGTTATCCTCCATGGTACTATCTTAAGCGGACTCTGAGTGAGAGTTAGTCAAAGTCAAGTCAAAGGCAAATTTTTTATTCAAAATTGGATTGGTTTACAATCTCTTTTTGACGTCAACATAAATAACATTTACCACCTGTTCGGAAAAAATAGCCTCAGTCCTTAGAAGAACAGGCGAAAGAAACTCGGCGGGAATTTTTAAATCCTTTATTTTATAATTAAAATCTTGTAATAGCCTGGAGGCGATCACATCATTCCCAAGGTATGCTATCTCTAATGAAGTCATTTACTGTATAGTAACCTTTAGCATACAAACGTCCTTTTACATTTTTTTTAAAATAAATAATAGGAGCTTTCTGGACGTATTAATATACTTATGAACTATTTAAAATGTGAAAATAAAATTGGGAGGAAGGACAGTTTATGTTATTAATGCAAATATTCGTTTCTCTTGTGTGGAAAAGAACGAAAAGAATGGAATGTATATACTCGCATATTGTTTTTCTTCATAGTACTAGGACTTTTGTTCAGTGTCCGCCTGATTGCTGTTGTATCAAAGTGGTTGCGTGCATGCCTTCCTGTGTTCCGGTTTCAAAGACAAAGTCATCAGCGTAATAACTGGACTATCTCTAAGAGAAACTTACTAAGAATTTAATGACAATATAATATATAGTTGTAAAAAGTCGTTTGGTCAAAAAAGAGAACCAATGAATAATCAATTACAATAGAAATAATTTGTCAAAAAATGTGTAGATTTTTAGTTTTCTCTTTGCTATTCTTTTAACTTCATTTTTAATAAGAAAAAGAATCATAAAAATGTTACCTTTAAACAAAAAAGTTTTGATAAATAGTCATAAAAGGTTCATTTAAGTATATTACTAATCTTACTTGACCGCGACAATAATTTTACAAGTGGTAGGACTCTTTCAGAGTCCGACTGGGGAGGTACCACTGCATTGCCAGATCTTCTGCCGTAATGTGTAAGCACTACTGTGTAACGGTTTGAAGGGCAATGATGCCAGTGCAATTACAGGACAAAGAAATAGACCATCTTATATCTCTGGGTTACTAGCGCAGCACAGAGCCAAACACTCTCTGTGTGGTACTGTGTTGTTATGCGTGACGCTTACCATCAGGCGTACGATTTGCTAGTCTCGTCACTTCATCTCGTAAAAAAAATAAGGATAAGAAAATATTAAATTTGTGTTAGATTAACTATAGAAGATGAAGAACTATCTAGAAATAAATAAATATGTAGAAAATAAAATTATAAATAAAATTTCATCCCTTTTAAAACAGACATACATCTTTTGACACTCTTCAGAAGAAACGGAAAAACACAAACCTGCTATAAGGCTGTATCTTGTGCTAGATAAGTATTCAGACTATATAGGACTAGTCTGTCCTATTATATATTTTTAAAGAGTCGTGAAACCCCGCGTAAAGGAACATATTGAGCTGACATAAAACTCAAAAAGCTCAATAAGTCTGCAGTCTGCGAACACACCCTTAAAAGTCCTAACCGCTACATAAGATTTGATAAACCACAAAGCCTCGCAAAGGAACACTGATTCCTTCCCAGGATGATTTGTGAGGCATATGTGAGGAAATAAAAAAAAACATTCAAATTTCAATAGAGAAGATGGTAGGGCCCTACCACCGGCTTGGAATCCTATAATTAACAAAATTAAATCAAGATCCAAGCATAGCACCACTGCTACCATTGAAGATGCAGTTAGCTCTTTCTGCATAGGTATGAATAAAAGTAATAATTTTTTGAATGAGGGTAACCGGGATTATTATTGACAGTGGGACGTCTAATACCTTCAGTCCGTCCCGTGACTATGAAGATCACTTTCAAACACTTTATAGCGTTCATATTCACGAGTTAGACTAATTAAATTTAAAATCGATGCTTTTAATTTTATAATGATTTAGCTTATTTAATTAAATTTTAAATTAAAAAAACTAGCTTATTTAATTAAATTTTAAATCTAACATTTATCTCTCTAAAAACTAAGACACAAGCTGTCAACTATATCAATACTCAGCATTTCATAAAAAAATAAAACTAGGCATTTGCCAAAATATCAATTTATTACCAATTAGATCCTTTTCAATATTTTTTTAAATCCAAATGTTCCAGTTATGAATACTTCCAGTGAAATTTTTGTGATCAAATACTGCTAGGTATAAACTTCACCTTCCTCCATCTGTTGTTCGGGAGGGGTTTAGTAGCATGGCTCGGGGCAAGGGTAGTAGCACGGGGACGGCTGGCATGGATCTGGACAAGGGTAATAGGAGGGATTTGGTTGGCACGGGTCCACAGGACAGGGCTCAGGGCACGGTGGGCAGGGGAGTGGACAGGTGGGAGGGCAGGGTGGCATGCAAGAGACACACTCAGGGGTGTACACGCATGCTTGCCCAACACACGGTGGGATTGGCGGTGGTATGCATATAGAAGGGGGCGAGATGCATGGCTTTCCCTGATTCCCAACGCATACGATGTCCCCGTTGTCGGTTTTATAACAGCGCCATGGCGCAGCCACAGCGCTCCCAACGATAGCTGAAACATCGTCTCTTAGTTAAAATTTATTTATAAAAATAAGCTGATAAATGTATTCGAATTGTGGTTTTTAAAACCCATTGTAATCAGACCATTAAAAAAGCAGTGTTGTAAGTGACTATACCTTTTTGCAGAATTTGACTGGCTGGTACTAATGCATTGTCAATTATTAAACTGCTAAATAATAGTGGCTGAACATAATTGATATCCGGTTTGAACAATGTTACCAGTGTAATTACTAGGCGTAAAGATAAGGTTTCGTGTGGCACTGTGTTGTCATGGGCTGGCGTTTGGCTTACCATCTGTCGCATGACTTGCTCGTCTTGTTACCTTAACTAGAATGAAAATTTTAACACGCTTTGAATCAAAATACAGTATTGCTTAAACATTACTAAATAACGGTAAAATAACTGGCAATGTATAATATTATTAAATAGCGGTAAAATAACTGGCCTGCATACTTATCCTACCACCTAAAACTTGCAATAATCACTTGCCTTATAAGATGAACAGATAAAACAACTCACCGAACAGAATCAGCACAGAGTATCCCATGCTTGCCGACTGTGACTATCCCCGGACGACTCTCCATCTTATATACGAGCATTTGATATAAACAAATAATGTGTACCCTTGCTGCTCTACTGACCATAACTCAACATGAAGCAAGATAATTCGCAGTTTATTTTAATGGTGAATTATGATAAATCTAGTACTGATACGCCTAAGGTTTATTTATGTCAATTTCTTGAGAAAAGTTTAATTTTATTATGGAACGAAATAACAAGAATAATAGATGAGCGAGTCGTGCACGTGATGGTGTGTGAGAAGCCTGCCCTCAATATGTGCCACACAGAACCTGCTTAGCTTAGCCTTGTGCTGAATTCGTCACCCCAATAATTTAAAATATATCGCTATCGTCAATAATTATGCTGGTATTTTAACCCTTTGATCCAGAACATAGTAATACTTACTAATAACTGCTTAGCGGTGTGTGTACATTACTCTATAGGTAGAATATAACTGACCTTGCAGTGTACCACCCTTGAGAGGCTTTGCATAGGAACTTTTATATAATACAAAGATGATTGTAATGAGCTTAGTCTACACGGATCTTTCTTTAAAAAACTATAGAATAGCAGCTGCACCGAATGGGTCATCAAAGCTTTAATCAATTTGTGTCAATTTTGTTTTCACTCACGTTTCACCCACGAGGAATCGGAGCATAGAGAAGAACGATACGGGTAAAAGGATATTTTGCACACCGCAAAGATTCCATTTATCTCCGAATCAGTTTGCCGTTTTCTAAATGGTTTATTATAGCCTATAAAGGACTTATGATTGATAGGATTAATCGTCGATGGTTTCGTGAAAGATTTTGATACGAAATTGACAGGGGCACAGCACATGATGTCTTTATCTGTTCCTATTTAACTCGTAGTATTGAGGAATTTTTACTCAGTACTTAAAGACGAAATGTTAGAAGCATTGGATACAGGCTTTTATTGACTCAACAAACTCTTTAAAAAGTGAATTGTTTCGATACCAAAATTTTACCTTTTTTTATATTTATCCTTTCCCTATTCCCTATACAGAGGAATAGGGAAGACCTGTGCTCAGTATTGGAACACATATGTATGTAGACCTCTTCTAAATTTGATTAAATATAAGTTAAATACAAAACTATAATACTCGCTCACGATGATAGACCAATTGAAACTCATCGATCTTGGTGTAATTTAAGCGCGGGATTGGAAATTTTAGCCACTCACTTGCTCCTGTAATTAACGTAAATCGTCAAAGGTGCTACGTTGCAGCGTTTATACTGCAGCAATTGGATAGGAAAGTGTAATTTTAACGCCTAATCCTCGATGATCAACGAAAGTACCCTGAAATTATTAATTGACGCTCGAAAAGGCAAACCCAAAAAGATATTCATTTTATATAATTATTACTAAGTAATGTAAAAATTATTTATTTTAATGCATTCGAGTTCAACATAAAATATGTGGAGACAAGCGATTCGTTAATTTGTTAAAAAGAAATTAAATAATGGACATACAATCTACACAAAATATCCAATCGATTTATTTCTTTTTTGTTTGACTGTTTTTTTGCAACCGGTTAACCTGATCCATTACAAAGGAAAGAGGATTCAGCGACGAAACTAACGTACCTACTTCCATATTAATAACGTTAGTAACGATAACTTTATTATATACTCTTGCGTACTTTTAAAGTACACCCGGGCACCTGAATTTTAAATGATGAATATACAAAAATCTTGTCCCAAATGGACATCAGACCCACAGTATATTATAATAAAAATTCACTTCAAGTAAATCTCACGTCAGCTAGGTTTTACCCTTAGCTTTACTTGGGCAAACCCATTCAGTAGGTACTTTACGAATAACTTTTATCCGTGTTACTCCTTAATGCCTGCATTCCCATAAAAGAAATTTTTCTACAAGTCCTTAAAAATAATAATAATAAGCATTGGTCCTAAAAGGGGCCGTTTTGTGAAATGATTTTTGGATAAAAAGTAACTTATATCACTCTCTGTTTAACAACAGCTTTGGCAAAGGCAAAATCTATGGAAAAAGCTTCATTACTGCGTGAAAGGAAGACAAATCAACAACCTCATTTTCCGAGTTCTAATCTTACTAATGTAATATAGATGTTCAATGATGACATGAATGTCCATATGAAATCATATCGTAACAATTGCATATACCAGCCCACAATAGGCATATGTAAAAATTAAGTTACTCAATAAAATAAACATCGACAATAAGTTTATTTATTTGCAACGCCGCCGATAAGATCTGGGTATGGAGTTATCAACCCAAAAATATAAGCCTAATAATAATTTAATTTGAATCAAACTATAAAAATAAAACTTGATTCGACTTATCATGTTGAAAAATATCAAACACCCGTATTATTTAAGCCAAACTTCAATTAACCTAATATAAACTTTACTTTTAACAATAACAAGGAATAAAAATAAAAGTTTCATATCTTTATTTATAAAATAACAAGAAATATTTACATAAAGTCATTTGAGCGCAATTAAACAATTAGAGAAACACGAAAATATTTTATTACACGCATTATTCAACCGTTAAAAGTTTTGATGTGGTCAGTTTAACTAAAATAGCTTAGAGGTCTTAAGCAGACTTTGTTCTATATAAATATAGACAAGTTTGTCTTTGGGCATCAGACGACAGGAAGAGCGTGAGGCAAGGTCCTCTGGTTATCCGGTTATCCGGTAAACATTTCTTTTTTGCTATTTTATTTTTAAGGCCTCAATTTCTTTTGACTTATCCATATTCTATGATCGACAAATGTGAGACTATCAAAAGAAACTAAAATTAAGTCATTCAAATTAGGCTAATATAAATTAACTATTTTCAAATTGTTCATTTGTAAGAATACAACTTACATTTTCTATTTTTCCGTGAAGAGTTTCCGTTATTATACAAAGGTCAGGGATTTAATACCAAACGAAATTCCGCTGAAAATAACCTAACAGTAAATCAATTTCACAATTGGTGGAGATATAACTTACAAATATAACAATGCAAATGAATTGGGACTATTGCTTGATATATTCGCGTACTGACAGTTAATAAAAATAGTTAAACAGTTGATAAAAATCTATGTATTTATCCTGCTACATAAAATATTGATGGCAGGTAAATCATTTAATAAATTATTCGTGTACATTATAACGTAAGAATTCTTACTTTTCAAACGTTGGCAGTTCTCCACTTGGGTGAAGCCATTAGCCAGCCTTTGCCTGATCCCGAGCCCCAATATACCTGTGAGCCTGACTATCCCCCGTGCGACCCCTGCATGTTTTCTCCCTGTCCACAGCCTTTTGACCCATGCCTACCGGAAGGAGACGTTGTGCAGATTGGCCCGTGTAACCCCTGCTAGCCTCCTGTCAACTTCATATACGGGCAAGCGCCACCGGGTAAGTGCACTTAGCGATTGGTATTTTGTAAACTAGTTAATGGTATTGTACAGAACATATAATCTGTCATATAGATACCTTAATTCGCAAAATGAATTACTCCACTTCTGGTAGAAAATCGTGTTTTGGTACCGAAAGAAAGTCTCTCAAGTCTAGTGTCCCTTAAAAAGTTTTGTACAAAAAAGTTATTCGTTTATGTAGGACATATTTTTAATATTTGCTATTATATTATAGCTAAAAACGAGTACTTCCTGTGTGGTAATGTGTACATAGTAATGGATAGGCGTGGCGCTGGCCGTCCAGCGCACGCCTTGCTCATCTCGTCTCTTCATCTCCTAAAAAAAAGTGAATGTATAGAGAACACGCAATCTATTTTATGCAAGATTTAAAATCTGTTGTTAATCCCTAAAACAAAGATCTATTCAAATTTTGTAGATCAAACAGCATATCTTTAAGCTTCTGCTTGAGTATGATATTATAATCAACTGGTGCAAGAACCTTTTATATATCGTAAGACTTGAAACAGATACAAATGTTTGATCGGATTTAATATCGAATCCAAGACGGTAACCAACAACATGCCAACTAAACCATATAGCAACTTTTTAACACTCAAGCTAACAACTTGCTTCAGTCGATTAGATTAATGTTCTGAATTGGGTTGGAGTTATTTAAATAAGAGACTAAAAACCGTACGAATACTTTCAGGGTCAATTCTTGTTAGACCCGGTCAGGTCGGGTCAAATACGTCTGCCGGCCCCACCAGCAATCCGGGTAAAGCCAGCGCTGATTCAGCCCGACGCTCCGGCCCCTATAAGCGTGAAGCCGCCCCCAGTGCAACCGCCTACTCCATCACCAATCGAAATCAGACCCAAGCCAGTTTACCCGCCGAGACCGGCCCCGATCCTCGTCAGACCAGCGCCTGTACAACCGCCCAAGCCTAATTCCATCAAAGTAATTGTATAATATGAAAAACTAATTCGAAAGTTTTCTTGTTGAGCATAGGGACGATAAAGCAAGGCGTCTGATAGTAAACTAAACAATGGCTCATAACATCAGTCAGTGTTTTGAGTGTTCATCAACTAAAGGTTTCATAACCTCATGATGTTCAATAATTTATTTTTGGAAACATTTCCCCTTAAAGCAGAACGCAAGCCGTGTGTCTCATGATAAGAACCACGTAGTATTTTGAACTGCTCGAGCTCAAGACCGCTTGAGTTTTCGCTGTCCTCTCCACCCAGCCATATATGACAATTTATTATGCCCGGCCCTTACGCTGGCGCAGTAGTACATAGATATTGACCCTTGACGTCAAAATAACTAGCAAAGCAGTGGTACTCAACGCTTGATGTCAGAATACAGTGATACACAGGCGAAACTGCAAGGGGACTGTACATAGAGTTCTGATACACCACCACTGTGCTCACTGTTTTCTTTACTCACAAATAAAGTACAAAATTTTAAAAACGATAATTTAATATTTCAAATTCAGGTACAACCAGCACCGGTAGAGGTTCCAGCACCAAATCTACTCGTTATAAGGCCACCAAGGATCGTGGTGCCTAGCGCCCCGGTCATCTGCTTCCAGCCCAATCCACCATCAAGCTTCAGTACCATGGG
Organism: Eurytides dolicaon deicoon; assembly: GCA_018247635.1. Lineage (NCBI taxonomy): Eukaryota > Metazoa > Arthropoda > Insecta > Lepidoptera > Papilionidae > Eurytides > Eurytides dolicaon. The sequence goes on along the minus strand of DWGO01000785.1, from coordinate 1,256 downwards.
TTGTGCCTTAGTATCGTTGTACCAACCTTGCTCACCTGACCCATGCCCTGTGCCACCTTGCATACCCCCATGTCCGTCTCCCTGCTTACCATGCATTCCCCTTGCCTCCCACCGTGCGCTTAACTTGACTCAAAGACCAGGAAACTAATTTGATCTAGACTTCTCTCTTCTACATCAATGTTATATGTATTTATATATATTATATTATAAATAGGGTACGTTTGCATACTTGTGTTGGCGATTAAAATAAAGTACGGGTATTTTGAGCATTTATTTTGTGTTTTTTATATTAATTTCCTCTTTCAGAATTTACATATATTAGATCAAAAGCTAAATATTGTTCTTTGATTTATCAAAACTAATTTATATTCAGAATATTCGTGCTTCATAACTCATTTGTTTAAGATATAAATTAAAGGAAAATGAAAAATTATAAATAAATGAATAAAAGTTTATTAATTTCGAATAGTAATACATAGTTTTAATCAAACTTTCAAATAAATATATTTTATTTTTTTTACCTTGGACTCGAATTTTTCGGTTAAGTTTCTCATTAGGATAGAAATTTTGATCGATGGTCATAATTTTATAATAAAGAATCAGATTTTTTCTTAAAAACGTTCGATATTATACGATTTCAAATTGCTTTAACGCTTAAAATTCATACGTCCAAAGAGATTTTTCGTTGCTAATAATTATTAGGAATCCATATCCATTAACATGCCAAAGTCGATTAAATGTTTGCAATGAGACAGCTTGGAGTAATTCATTCTATGGGTAAGTAGCTCGCCTATCCGTCCCATTTGAGTGTTACTGTTTAAATCCACTCCTGAGTAGGAGTGGGAGTTTATAAAAAAGGGACAGCTGTTTGACTCAAACCCAATCCTAGCCCTCCAAGGCCTAAACCTCCGAGCGACAGAGGTAGTGGTAAGTGATTGACTCCCACCAGGTTAGGAGCACTCTCACAGACGGTAGAGGTTCCTGTAGTGACAGCTGGTAAACTAGGTATCGGAACTCCCAACGGACCCACGCCCAATAGGTTTGGAACCCCTAAATTGGGAAGACCACAAGGCCGTCCTAAAGGCAAGCCATAAAGGGAGTTAAGCTGATTGAGGCCAAGACCACATACTCCTCCCAGCCCGCCAAGTCCACCAAGTCCACCAAGTCCACCAAGTCCACCAAGGTTAGGCATGTTCTCGCAGATAGTCGTTGACCCCAACCCAGGGTATGACACCCCGTTTAAACCTGACCCCAGC
>DWGO01000784.1:0-10985 GCA_018247635.1 Eurytides dolicaon deicoon | reverse complement strand
ATTGTCCTTCAAACCGGAGCACAGTAATGCTTACACACTACTGCTTGTCGACAGAATATCTGGCAATGCAGTGGTACCGCCCCAGTTGGATTCTGTAAGAGTCCTACTACTTAATATACTTTTGATTTGTATTGAAAGCGATAAGGAAGTTAAAATCACTTAATAAATCTTTGTTCCTTTACACTTATACATTTTAAGGCATTCTGCCGGTTAGGTAAAGTTTTGCCACCCTTAGTTTAACGTTATTATGGATTTAAGACGTGCAATGTAACATTTCGTTTCATTACGCTTGACCCACTATCAACCAATATCAACCACCTAAGCTAATATGGTTGAAAAGGCTAATCTCTATCTAATAACAGGTGTCCTCTAACCTGTAAAAATTGTGACAACATTTATGTATTTATAACGACACGGCAGCAAAGAATAAACGGATATCTACAAAATCACTAATTTTCAGGAGACCGTTAAAATCGCTTTCCTTACTTGGTAAACATAGGTGTAGTAGTCTTTATAAACAAGTGTTTATATTTAAAAAGCGAATTTTACAAAAAATGCATATGTCTTTTTATTATTTGCTGTATTGTATATAGATGTAATAACGCCGATTAGTATAGGGAAATTTTTTGTGTAACTTGATTTTTTGTGTAATTACCTCAACCACTATTCATGTACTAAAAATTAATTTTCCCCTCCCTTCTTTAAAGGGTGTCATTAATTTATCTATTCATATAATCCAATAAGTGTTGAACAAAATGAATCGATCTTGACTGTTTTTCTTTCCGAATGACATTAACATAGCACCTTTGTTACTATATTTTATTGACTTTGTTGGGCTGCATTTTACTTTGGAGTATTTTTCCCGTGTTTTGCGCTTTATCCAAAACAAAAGTATCCAAGACAAATGTAACTATATAACTTTTCTCGTATAAAATCCATTATTTACATAAGTCACTTTCGCAGGTCAAATCGTGAAGTAACGAGTGTCATAATTTCAATCTAATAAGAGTCAAACCAAATATGAATGTAAAAAATATTTTTACATAATCATGATTTTAAAAAAAAGCATGATTATTTCACGCACACGCAGATGCTTGTGTCTGTATAGATATTAGTAGGTCATATGTTCTTGGTCGAACAGGATCGAACCCGTGCCCCCAATACACCTATGAATTTAGCCGTCGCTCCAAGCACGTTTGAAATTAGCGATTAAGAAACGTTCGTGCCTCTCTCTTCGGTATCTTACGTCGCGTCATATGGTTCTGTCACGTCGCACGGCACGGGTGTGATAAGATTGAGAGGCGCGAACGATATGACGAGCTCGTCGCCGTCCCAGCTTATCGCGGTAAACAGTGCGGGTGTACCGGCGATATGTGGGTCGGGCCCTTTGTTATCGGTCAGCGGTTGTGCGTTGTGCCCGCACCGACTGAGTCCGCTTTGGCAGCACTCGGCCACCAGTTGTAGTTGAAACGCCGCGCGGTGAACACGTGTTCTGTGTAAGACGGGAAAAGCGCATGCGTATATCAGCCTACAGTCGGTGGGAACGTGTGAACAGCTGTTTTTGTTTTCGTTGCCCTCAAAGGCGAATTGAAGCACTATTTCGTTTGTGATACGATCGGTGTGAATCCAATATACACAATGGGTCAGGCGTTCGGGATTAACTCGCACAATGATGAGAGGCACTACCCGAGGAAGGAAATCGGTGAGTGTTTTTGCGTGTGTGTGCGTTTTTGTTTTTACATTTTACTCGGTGCAGCCGCTCTGTTTACAGTGGCAGCTGCTGCAATAATTTGTTATTGTTTGAGTCATCGCATACGCTTTTGTTTCGACCGATTTGCGGAGCGGATGTAGCTACGCGGAGAAATGTTAACCGTTCTGTTTATGTCGGTATGTTTTTCTGAGCGAATGTGAAATAGCTTCTCCGTAAGACGTTCCAATGCTCGCTGGAAAGGATTATACGAATACATACAATAATAGATACGGATAATGTGAAGCATATGGTTAGTAGAGTTGCTAACGGTTTGAGAGTTTTCTCACGTTCCGCTTAGCAGTATTTCTAACTAAAATTGAAGGCTAAATAGTTTTAAGATTTAATATATGAAATAAATAATTGGGAAACAATTATTTAACTAAAGAAAATCATTTCAAGTTGAAATTTTTGAAGGTATTTTGATATCATTGGTAGAATTAGTGTTAGTGTTGGCTGACGATTGTTCTCGACGCCTTGGTTCATTTTTGACATGACGGTGGACTCAACAAAAACGAAGCGAAGCGCACGGAGTGGAGCGTTACCGGGCGGAACTCGTTAATGCCGGTAGGTTGGCAAAAACGACGCCGCTGTGCATTCGTTGCCGTGCGGCGAATTTATTACCGAATTGAATTGAATTCACTTCATCACTGGACGTTTTCGCTTTCAATCCCACTTGATCGACTAAACGAGCCTTATTAGTCACGTTTATCGAGTCGTGTTCTCATTACAAACGCCTTTGAAACTGTGAACTTTCGAAGTTACGTTTACTTCTTATAGTTTCGGTGTAATTTAATCCTAAGGCTTATGAAAAATAAGTCGTTACATTGGTTTGAACCGTGCTATTTTATAATACTAAGACTGAGTTTCTTGCCGGCTCTTGAGTTTCTTGCTGGCTGCTTGAGTTTTTTGTCGGCTCTTTGAGTTTATTGCCGGTCCTTCTCGGCAGAACTGCATTACGAGCCAGTGATACGAAATGACGATTCAAAAGTGTTTATATAGGCCTATTTGAATAAAGATATTTTGATTTGATTTGACTAATATTGAATGTTATAAGGGTATATACATAAATTGGGGAATTATGTCCCATAGTCTGCGAAGTCAATGCCTAACAATACCCTTAGCAACTGCACCAGAAAGGGTCACCAAAGCTGAAATCATGTGATCAGATTCTAACCTCCCATATTAATATTCTCATGTTACACTTAGATCGCATTTAAAATTCTCAACAATATCATAGATTGTCGTCACGTCCGTATATGTTGTCGTTTCGACTCTTCGCAAGGCGAAACACGCGCGCTGATGTTACAGAACAATATGTTCGTTTGCCCACTTAGGCTTCGTAAATTTTTTTAGTTGTTTTATATCGCGATTAGTTCTTATTTTTCCTCCGTTGATCGATATAGCTTTTAACTTGTCCGTAATCCCGTGTTTGGACAATTATATAAAACTATGATATATATTTTAAAAAGTAACCTTGCGATATAATTTCATCCAAACACTTTCCAGGGCACGTACATTATCTGTAGAAAGTTCCACAGTCGAGGATTACCTAATCTTTACGACGGATAATGCTGCACTCTATTGCGTCGTTTCTAGAAACTTCCTGTTGTTGCTATTCGTCGATCATACGATTGAAAAATATTCTCTCAATGATGGTCATAGCGACTCGAGTGATGAAATTTTCTAAGTAGAAGCACAGCTGTGAACTGTACCAAGTCGTGAATCGAATCTTCGACCCGTGTTATCTTGGCGGTATGTACTGTTACAGCTGAGTCAATGGGACTCACAGAACTCTACTATACGTTTCACGGACTAAAAACGACAATAATGAAACAGTAACAAAACCGTCTGATAAATTTGGTTTCGAAACGTTACAAGATGTTAAGAACACAAGACCTTTTAAACATTTACAAAAAGAATAAAAAAAATACGAATGCGCAAAATTAACATGTTGTTAATATGAACTTTTAAGAGTACGTTGTTCGACATTTAAAGTGGTGACGAACTGTTCTTTTTTTAATAATTAATCTATAACACGTGAAGGTAGTTTTAACTTTTGCATGTACACTTTTGCTTTTAACCGGTTTTAAAGCATTTCTTATATTGACACGTAAAAAGTCTAAAAGAGGAGGTTCGCTATTCGTCTGTTTGTCGATCTTTTTGTATGTTTATCATGGGATATCTAATCTATTTATAAAGGTTTCACCGCAAGGTTGGTCCCTTTGATTTTTTTTCTGGACATAAGGTGGCAAGTCAATTGTTCGCCGCCTGATGGTACGCGACATGCCTACCCATAACAACACACAGATCCTGCTCGGCCCTGCACGACGCTCATCTCTATTTCGAGGAATTGTGCCGGCAACATTGCCCTTCAACCGGAATTACTGCTTGGTGGTAAAATAATTGTCAATGCAGTTTCACATAATCTAAGTCGTTGCTGCATGAAAAAGTACAAACCAGGTCTTTCAAATTTATTATTATTAGGAAGGTAACCTACTACTTATCTAAACATATTTCATAGGGATTATTAATAATGAATCATGCACGATTAAGATTGAGCATGATTCATTCTTCTATGATAAGTCACGCAGAGTCAGTTCACTCACGTTTACACAAAAGTATTTTATTAGCATCATTGGCGACATTTTGTTCAAAGAGAAAAAACTCGAGGAAGACCATCTTGTAGATAATTTTAACACCTTTCTCCGAAAATTCTTTGATCGACAGCGATTTTTTTTATAATTCCATTCGATACTTCCGAAATGTATCAAACTACAATAGAATATATATAAAAAACAGTAGTATACTATACAAGTAATTTTTTAGAGAAAAATTCGAGTTTAAATAAAGGTAGTATTTCAATGTATATATTGGGAGATATAAGGAGTTCCACAAAAAAGAAAAGGAGTTCCAAAAAGGGGGAAAATTGAAATTTCTGCTCTCCAAAGTCTGATCGACGATTGGGATAAACAATTGTGAAATTCACAAAACAAAACAACTGATAATGGTCGACGTCATCGGCGATTCTAGACTAAAACTGTTTAATTTTAGATTCAGGCGCGATAAGACGTAAGTTTTTTGGTCTGATAAGTGACGATAGCAATCGTAATCCTCGATGTGTATAAAATAATAAACAATAAACCTTACCTTAATGTTGAGGCGATTGGATACAATTACTGCCATATTTTTGTGCGTAAGGTGTTGTGAAAGCTACTGAAAGTCTGTGTTGTTATGGGCAGGCATGACGCTAACCATCAGACGCACGACTTGCTCGTCTCGTCATTATTATCTCGTAAAAAAAAGGAATAAATATAGCAATCACCTTGATTTTTATCTTTTATGAACTAAGCTCATTGTCCTTTACATCCTTCGTCGCTAATCAGGGTTAAAAGATTTCATTGTCATGTCTAGATCGTTCCAAATAAATATCTTAGCATTGTCTCGAAACGATTTGTTTTTGTTAGCGTTGATAACGCTCCACAAATATAAAGCAAATGATTGATGCGCAGTGTTGATAAAGTGTACAATTTGATGCGTATTGAGTGTTTTCAACGCAACTGTTTTCAGATTAGAAATGTTTCCACAATGATGACCGGCCGTAGGTTCGTTAGATATGATAAGTGGATTTTCCGGCTATTTCTAGGTCTCTCAGCGGCTCTTAGCGTATCATAGTTATTTTTGATTCATGTGATCTTATTTTGTTGTCGGCGATAATGGAGAAACCGCGTCGGTTGGCAAAAAATAAAACTTGTAAACAATTTATCATCTACGGACTTTATCGCGTTTTATTTTTATTTTCCTACGTTTCGAATGAGCGTAAAACGTCGCAATAAAGTTCAATATTATTTTGCCTTTTTTCAATAAAGAAGTATTCGCGTAAACTCGAGTATTTTTTTTTGTTTTTAATACTGCTGCATTTTTTATATTTTATTTCAGACTTTTTTTTAATCGGCGGAGGGTTTTGTAAAATTTTTAATTTTTATCTAAAACCGTTCCATCGTTTACATAACACATTTTCACTGACTGACACACACAGGCATTCATACGCGGTGTGTGTGGATGCACACCATTTGTTATTCATATGTAAAATATGTGATTGTTATTACACGTGTTACCTATGGAGACCTGCCAGGATGACGTACATAGCACATACAAGCAAAATCGTGGAATTGTCGTGGCGAGAGAACCATAATTTTGCTGACACTAGCAAATAGTTACTGTGGAACACACCGTGGAACGTATGATACTCGTACATCGACCACCGGGACGGACACTTCTGAATCGATCGCCGAAGCTAGAGATCGTCATTTAGAATTAAGTATTTCTGTAACCTTTTAGTTAATAAATTTTGTAAAAGGACGAAAATAACCATTTTTAAATATCTCTTCGTCGAGCGGCCGGGCCACACTTGTTATTCGCGACTGCACACACTTCCTTTTGATTGTCCTAATACGAACGTACGAGTTAAGTGGTTGTGCAGTACAATTCAGTTTTAGCTTGTTTTGTGTTCATAGTCATTAATTTTCTATAGGATTCAGGAAAAAATTCTTAGCATGTACAAAGCATATGCAACACTGCATATCTATGTTATTGATAGAACAACAGGTTCGTTGTATGTAGCGTGGCACACAGGGTAGTGACGCAAAGGCGACTATTAATAGGAAGGGAACGCCTTAGTGCAACTATAATCGATGACCATTCTAATCTGAAGCTGAAACCCTACAGTAATGGTTACTATTGGTCTTTTTTATTTGCGACATGATTTTTATTCATGTGCTACTTTCAGTTGATATAACCTAAATGAAGTAGTCAGATAAACCTCCAACCGTGGAAGGGCGGTTATTAAATTATTTTTTACGAGATAAAGTGACGAGCCAAGCAAGTCGTGGCTGAAATGTTTTCCGAGACGACTAGCCATAACATGATGGTGCCATGCAGAGGCATCTTGGCCCTGCGCCGCACTCGTCACACAAAGATTTATGGTGTTATATTTAATAGAGTAATAGAGGACGTTTTATTAAATTAGTTGAGATTAATAGGGGTTGTTTTTAATAAATTAGTTGACCTGTAGTCAAAATTTGACCAGTCGTGCTTTTTGTATAGCGAATGTTACTTTTGTCACATAAAGGAAATTTTGCGGTGCTTTCTAATGACAAATTTACGGATTTGATATTTGTTGTATATTAATTGATATTTTTCTCGATGGTGACGAGACAGGATGGGTACCGTTTTAATACCATAGCTATTAACATAGACTACCGTTTGTAATGTCGGGTAAAAAGTTTCTTCGTATTTTGAATATAAGTCCAGGATATTTCTTTTATGTTTAACTAAAATAAATTGTAACATATGTATGTGTGCCATTTTGTTCGATAACTTGTTGCCATCTTATAGGTAGTGACATAGTCCCGTTGCTGTAGAAAATTTAGTTCTGATAAAAAAATACAACCATTAGTTTTTTTTTAATTAGATAAAGTGATAAGACAAAGAACACGTGTGCCTTTTTCTTGGACCTATTGTTTTTCAATTTTCTTTCCGTTATAATTAACGTAATTAACGTATATGTAGGTATATATTTATCATATTTAATGATTAGAATTTAATCATTAAAAAAGTATGAATTAATATTTCAGACGTATAAATTTTTTATGGTCATAATTTCTTTTGTGTTGCGAGTAAGTTTTTGTTTAATAAACGAGCATACGGAAAAAGTCGTTACGGAGGGTCGCTGGTCGTCCTTGGCAACGTTGGTCAGGACAAGCTTTCTATACATGCACATATAATATGTATACAGACATGTTTTTTGCTCTTTTCTTTGACTGATTGATTGAACGCTTCGAACTTGAATCATTCGCAATTATAATTTGATCGTAGCATGTTATCAAGTTTGCGATGGGTTTTTTTTTACAATGCCATCCACTCTCGATGCTTCTCGTTTAAATGTTTTAATGTCATTTTTACTTAAAATGGTATAGGGATGTAATCTTTATTAATAAATAATAATAAACGCGTACTTTAATACGCGTGCGTGTGTGCGTGCGTGCGTGTGAGCGTGCGTGCGTAACTGCGCGCGTGCGCGTGCGTGCGTGTGTGTGTGTGTGTGTGTATTGCTCTAAGGTAGCAAAGGTCGAAGTGATTTTTGAAACAGGTACAGTCTATTGGGACTGATAGTGACATAGAACGAATTAAGCGAAAAACTCCGAAAAAGGCCAAAAGATATCAGGTAGTCATCAGGAAGCCGAATTTGATGAGAGTGAAGCCACGGGCAAAACGTTGTCCTTGTCTTAAAATATAAATGTCTCAATCGTTTATGGCCATGATCTCATAATATATTCGTAACGTCGAGACAAACGATGCTCTGAACAGTCACTTTATGATATCTATCAAAATCTATAGAGAAGCAGCGCCTAGCCGAGACGAGCAAGTCGTGCGCCTGATGGTAAGCAGGACTTATGCCCATGACGACACAGTGCCAAACAGAACCTGATTAGTCCTGCACTGCGCTTGTCACTCAGAGATTTAAGATGTTCTCTCTACGGTAATTACCCTGGCATCATTGCTCTTCAAACCGGAACGCAGCAGTGATTACGCACTACTATTTGGCGGTTGAATAACTGGCATTGCCCACTGCATTACCTCCCCAGACGAACTCTGCAAAAGAGTGTAGGACTCTTACATAAAAAGCTTATAACGGTTAATTAAAAATGCCGATTCGATTTCATTCTCTAAATATAGCCGAGATTTATAGCTAGAGTAAATCCTTCGCGGAGTCAGCGCCGTCGCAAAAAAAACGCGACTGGCAATGTATTATTGTCCACTCGGACAAACTGGTTTTGTAGCGCTGGTTAGTAAGCCGCGATACTCACCTTCGCCGACTCAAACGGCTCTGCTGCTATGATGTAATCGATAAAGGAAGGGAACACTACTTACTAATACTACTATACCTACTACATATACTATGGTACTACATGTACTATGGTACTACATGTACTATGGTACTACATGTACTATGGTACTACATCTACCTATACGCGCTTTAAAATTGCATTATTAGATAACTTACACTGTTAGTACATATCAAAAGGTCCGTCCGTTACCATGAACGCTGTAAAGTATTTGAAACGCCCGGTAAAAACAAAATGAAACGAGCAAGTCGTGTGCGTAATGGTAAGCTATACGCCTCCTCATGATAACACAGTGCCACACAGAACCTGCTTGACCCTGCGCTGCGCTCGTCATCCACAGATTTAAGATGTTGTCTATGCCCTTTAATTACGCTGGCATAATTGCCCTTCAAAGCGGAACACAACAGTGCTACGTACGATAGTATGGCGCTTGAATAGCTGGCATTGCAGTTGTACTAACCCAAACGGACTTATGTACGTCGTTTTTATTTAATTCTTGAAGCTGTAATCGCATGCATGCATGTAATTATGCCTTTATATAGTTTGAGCAGGCTGAAAAGTATGTTAGAGCGATATCATTGCTAGTTGTTTTATCGCCAAGTATACATATATCCAATCATTAATGCGTTCCAGTTGGAAGAACAATGTTTTTATGTGCAATAATTATGCAGAAAACATTTTTCTTATATGTATACATGTCAGAATATGTATACATATACTCCATACAATAGTACGTAAGTACTGATGTTTTTCGATTTAAAAGGCCAGCGTAATTACTGTTTGGCGAGTGTAGTGCAGACTCAAGCAGGTACTATGTGGCAATGTATTGTTTAGGGCAGGGGTGTCAAAAAAATCCCTTGGTTAACAGTAGAATAGAACGTTAATCGTAAAAGTAAAAGTACTACTACTATTATGCGAATCATTTTTTTTTATGATATAAAGTAACGAGACGAGCACGTCGTGCGCCTGATGGTCAGCGTCACCCCTGCCCATAACAACACAGTACCATACAGAGCGTGCTTGGCTCTGTGCTGCGCTCGTCACCCAGAGATATTAGATGTTCTATCTCTTTGCCCTGTAATTTCAATAATTAAAGAAGTAAACAGCGATCTACCTTTGCTGTTGAATGTTGTTTGATGATGTTTTGTAATAAATCTTGTCTTCTTTGCATAAACTAACGTACGCCAAGGCTAAGATATTAGGTTATACTTTGTACATTGAACATATACTTATTTCATTATTCCGAGCACGTACTTCATCTGATCCTGGCGAAGGATATATCGTCGTCAAATAACGATTCCAACATTTGTTTTGTTATGCTATACGACGTTACCAGAGTCAACAGAATCATTTCCCAAAATAGCGACAGCTTTTATGAATTGACTAGTGTTTTCAGATATTACGTGTATGGGCTTAGCTTGTCTCAGGATTCAAATTATGGCATGCACTCATGTGATCGGTGCAAGTTGATATCTAAGAGATAATCCGATAATTTCGAATGAATCCACAAAACACCATTAACCCTGCTTTAATTATAATTATTTATCATTAAGTATGATAACATTAAAGTCATCAAGGGAAGTCCCTAAATTTGATTGATTGATTTCGATTATAATGGCTCATTATAACTGGATTAATTTTTGGCTTTCTTAATACTCAAATACGATTGTACTCACAACTTGTATGCAGCGCATATTATTTTTTACACAAATATTATTTGATAGATCAATTACTAGGTAATGTGTTCCTTTTAATTTTTTTTTAATTATGAAGATGGTAAACGGTACAACTGCGACAGCCCATTTTTGTATTTAAGTGCCAGGACTTAGTGTCCGTCGGGGGTCACTTTATTATAACACTTCAATATATTTATATTGGCGCGGGATCGTGATCTCTGATTCTCAAGAGATGACATTTTTTTTTCTTTGATGATATTTGTTATTATGTTACATACATAAATTAACACGCACCTAGCCTACGAGTGCTCTTAACGTTTCCACGTCTAACAAAGTGAGATTGATACCTACAAACCGTGGTGGCGAACGCTAAGATAAAGGTGCTCGGATCAGCTCAAAACCGGTCCCCGGTCAGTCTCATGCCAACTCCCGCTTGTGCAACCAGGCCAGTTTCAGTAACACTCCGATGGAAATTTTATTTTTAGTCGTAAGGGAAGATTTCTTTATAAAGTCATTTTAATATGTTTTGTAAATACATATATTGTTAAATTGATTATTTTTCTCTTTGTTACCTAGAAATTTAAAGTATCACTGTACCCATTAATTACACTGGGAACATTGCCTTTCAAATCGAAATACAGTAGTGCTCATACA
>DWGO01000783.1:0-10986 GCA_018247635.1 Eurytides dolicaon deicoon | reverse complement strand
CACCCGCAGTTCAACCAGGAACTGGTGTTCTTCCTGGTCAACCTTGTCAACGAGGGCTGCCTGGACATCAAGGACTACCAGGAACTGCGGGACAACCAGGACAGCCAGGAACTGCGGGACAACCTGGACAACAAGGGCAACCAGGAAATGCAGGAGAACCAGGACAACAAGGCCAAACCGGCTATCCAGGACAACCAGGAACTGTAGGTCAACCAGGTGAGACCATTTATGATTACAAATCTCTTATGCTAGAAGTACAAACGATCATCGTTGCGATGCTTTTACCGCGACGACTTAAAGCTTAATACTAAGCACACAATATGTTATGATATTCTTTTATATGTCAGAATTTGTCGATAGCACAGTACAGTTCGCTTTTCCGCTTCACCCAAAAGGGCGAAAACTTCACCGACACATGGTCCCAACCATTAGATTATTTTAAATATTTCTTTTAGACGCTTATAGACGCTTCATAGCAAAATCCATATACTTTCATATTACAGCTGAGTAAATTATTAATTCATCTAAATTAAGTTATTTACATAATTTAAATTAATGTTTCAGGTCAACCTGGTGGAACAGGCGTTCAACCTCCAATGTACCCATCGTATAATCAGATGCCACCATTCCCTATTTACGTTATTCCGTATCCACTACCCATTGTACCAAGTCCAGGATCATGTCCATGTTATCTATTGAACCCAGGGAAAAATGATTCAAATACTGTTCCACAACAGCAAGGGCAGAGTTATCCAATGAACCAAGGTTATTACAGCCCCTATGGTATAATAGGATTCATCCCAGTAGTGTTTGTACCGAGTTGTCCTGGAAATGTTACGGATATGCAGACCGCTCAGCAGAATTTCCCTAATGCAGTACCTGTTCCTTACAACTGTGCGCAGTGTCAAGCAAGCAGGAACATTTATAGATATTTAGGAAGGATAAACGGAGCCCGAAGCGCAGATTTTAAGATAAACGATTTAAAAGAAATAAAGTCGCTACCGGAACTTGAAAATCTTTTAAAGAATCAAATAAAACCAATGAAGAAAAGTCTACGAAGAATAGCAGTTCATCCAAGAGTATTGGACGATACGAAAACAAACAAAAAAAATGCTACAATAATAAATTAGATTATCAAAAATGTACTCAGGACATTTTGAAGTGTAAGCAAATAAAACTTACTTAATAATTTTGAGACTGTCTGATAATGTTCCTTGGACGATCTCAAAATTATCGTAATAATATTTATTATGTATCTATATTAATATTTTATTTTCATAAATTATGAAAATATTGCACTATAAATAATGTAATTATACTTTACGCTCGTCAATTGTGTGATACAACAAGTGCATGTTTTATATTTTAATACTTTCAATGGAAAAAAATTGTATTTATGATAAATACAATAAAATATTTTAAAAAAACGTATTTCTTTTATTTTGAATATATTAATATTTTAATGATAATCTCTACGTATAATAAAACATTCTAGAATTAAAACATATATGTACACATTATGTACAACATACATAGATATTTAACACATTTCTCGCCAACAAATTTCTTAAAATATTTATGTACAGTACCAAACTTATGATCAATAATTTAAAAAAAAAAGAACATAAAAACATTCAAACCTATCACAGGTCTATCTACTCATGCACGGACTATTGAGACGTTAGCCTCTCAAGTGTCATAACGAAGAAACAAGAAATATATTTGCAAATTATTATTATTTAATTTTTTTGTTTGCGTTCAGTTCTTTTCTCTTTTTATGATTTTTTAGGCATTGTATATTATAATAAGGCATTATATATGATAAGAAACATTTAAAATGTAATTAAATACATTTTAAATGTATCTTCCATTTTAGTGTGTGGGTGTTTTTTGTATTGCAAGTTCAAGAAATTCTGTCTGTTTACACCAGAGGTCCTCAAATTTTTGGTCTGGTACCTTTTATTGTTCGGTTTTATTGTATCTAATATTTCTGGGTGACGAGCGCAGCACAGAGCCAAGCTTGCGCTGTGTGGTACTGTGTTGCTATGGGCAGACGTGGTGCTTACCATCAGGCGCGCGACTTTCCCGATTCGTCACTATCTCGTAAAAAAACTAACTAATAACGTAAACAGGTAAAAACCAAGCAACATGTCATCTGTGTATGTATTATTCCATTCAACAAAATTCAAAATTAAGGTTACGACCTGACATTTAAATGTAAATGTGTCACATCTTACCAACCCAAAATTATTTTTTTGGTCACATTTTGACCCCTTGTCGATACTTTGGTTTACATTGGCTTACACTACACAAAAGTAATTAAGAAAGGGAATGCATGTTATTTTAGTATTGCTTATGCCTTGATGACGCATTGAAATTTAAAGGATAAAATAGATAATGGAGAATTGCTAAACTCCTTTTTTACGCATAACGAAGTAAATCTGAGATGATGTCAGTACGAAAGCTAAAGTATCAATTCAATATAACTACATTACGTATACATAATATGTAAGTTTATTACGGGACATATATGTATTTAGGAAGTTCAAAATGAACTCAGGCAAACAATGAAACTTGGCGGAGGTAATAGAACGACATATTGTGTTGGTTCTAGATAGCGTCATGGCATCTTTGTAGAAGGACGCACTGACTACAAACGGACTCATTATCTTCGCGGACACCATTGTAAATTATATGCAAAAACTCCCACGGTTTATAAAGGTTTGAACGCATGCCTACACACGCAGAGCGCATCTCCTATCTTAGGAAACCACTAGTGTTTTAATCTATGCGATAGTTCAAAAAGTAGGCATAATATTCCTTTACAATGTAAGTACTAATTTTTTTTCGTGTTTAATTTTTTTTTTTCATAAATAGATTAAAATATTATTTTTATACTAATAAAATAAAATGTTGTTTCTTATTTCCTCATATTTTCTTAAGTTGCTTTAGACGTCGTTTTAATATTTATTTTAATTTTTTCTTTGTATATTCTAATAATTTGTTGCATTAATTATTGAATTTAAATATAAACAAATTATATTAAGTTTAGCTATTTATCCGACATATTTTTTTTTCTTATGCGATTATTAGATATAGTGACGACACGAGCAAGTCGTGCGCCTGTTGGTTAGTGTCACTCCTGCCCATAATAACACAGTACCACACAGAGCGTGCTTCGCTCTGTGCTGCGCTCGTCACCCAGACATGTAAAATGGTCTATCTCTTTGCCCTGTTTCGCTGGCATGATTGCCCTTCAAACCAGAACACAGTAGTGCTTACACGCTACTGCTTGGCGGAAGAATATCTGGCACCGCCTCAGTCGGACTCTGCAAGAGTCCTATCTCTTCCTAGCTCTTTTTTACGTTTAAAATTTTAAACATATTCTATGGTATAACTTGTACAAACGTTTTGAATTTCGAGCAGTTTGCTCAGACATATTTTTTTATACTTTTAAGCAAGAGACTAATATACCAAACAAGTGTAACAATACCTGGATGTTTTATGTATGACAATTTGCATACGCATAAATTTTATTTTTGGTACCAAATTATCTTGGACTTAAATCGGCAAACTTCCTTATAAATCATAAAAGAACTCAAACATAACGATAATTTAACAGCAGAGATGGGACGACAACATTTAGTTTTTTATTCCAAATAGTAGTTTTTTAAATAACATAATCTTTTAAGTAGAATCATTCCATTCGAGTTTAAGTTTCAAGTTACGAGAGAATCGATTGTTTTACAATATTACGATATCGAAGACTTAATAAAAATATTATTTACACAACAAAATTTTGATGATATATTTAAAAAAAATATTTAACTGTTTTAATAGTTTTACTAAACAATAATGTCAACAAAGCGAGTGTTATTATATATTATGTGTTATTATAATGAACATAAAAAATCGTACTGATTACATGTTTGTTCACGTAACAACCGTAAAAATGTGCTGGTATCACAACTTCAACCTTCAACATTTTTCAAAATGAGATGGAAAGTTAGAAGCTCTGCGCCTAGTTCTGCAAATGTGATAAGTCACCAAATACAATAGCTTACCGATGCTCTCGAACTGCGATATTAAAATGCTGACTAAGTACTTCGTATTCAGAAGATAACGTGGGAACGGTCAAACAACTGATTGTTGTCTTGAGGGTCGTGTTAAAGGCCACATTCGCATGCCAATTGCCATCACTATATAATTACTTTTTGACATACCCGAGTACTCGCACATAATAACGTCGTAATATTACAGGTTACATACTTAATATTACCTACTGTTTATCCAGACTTAAACAATTTTTTTTGTTTTTCCTTTTTTCCGATTTAAAATATGTATCTGTAACACATTCTTTCATACAAGCCACGGTTATGCCATAATCATGTCGATCCCTCGCTACATAGTTGCGTAAAAAAAGAACCCAACTAAGAGACTTTCAAATTTATAACATAATAAGTAAGGATAGTATTATGAAGTAAGAATACAATCATGGCATCTATTGTAATAAAGCTTTTATATTGTCAGAATAAAAGCTAACTTAATCCTATAAGTTAATTACAGACTATGAAAATTTTGAAAATAAATAAACATGTTATAACACAAAATGTGTAAGAATCTTGGTGAATTATCATAACAATTATCATGAGGTCATGACAGAAAATTCCTAATGAAGACAGGGATAAGTATTTTTATATGTACATATATAATAATTGTTATCCTTAATTCGATTGCAGATGACATCTAAATTATTCGGGATTATTTCAATGATTTGTTGTGTACTAGCCGCACCGCAAAACAAAGTGGCGATGGAAAGAAGTAATGAAATTTTTAATTCTCAACAAAAAATGCAAGAAAACGGAGATCTAAAAACGGCTGCGAGCTCATGTAAGTTGAATAATATTCCGATGTTGACTACGTTGGCGTGTCATGTGCTATATAAGTTTCTTTACTATGATCATTGAACTTCGGTTGAAACAATAATAAGGCTCGGTGTTGATGTAATCTTACAGCCTTGCGTCTTTGACATTGACAATTAAGCCTTCCTCCAATTATCTACGGCCATTAAAGCTATTTAGCGCTTACGGTCAATCTGACCATAGACGGCTAAAGGTCAGTCTGACCATAGACTGAAAACTTATATTTATTATGAAAATCTTAACTAAACCATAGTTTATTCAGGAAAAATTCAATAGTGAGTAATATTTTATATACTAAACGACAGGAAATGAGAATTGTAAAGAATAATGATTTTCTTTTATAAATTTTAAGTTTTTTTTAAATTTTAAGGATTAGGGCGCTTTTGCAGTTCGTCTAGGGTGGTACCAGTACATTGCCATTTATTCATCTGCCAAGCAGTAGTGCGTAAGCACTGTGGTGTTCCGGTTTGAAGGGCAATGATGCCAGCATACTGGCTATAGAGATAGCACATCTAAATTCTCTGAACGACGAGCATAGGGCCCTGTTCGGGGCCAAGCAAGCGTAGAATAGTACTATGCTATTATGGGCAGGCGTGTCGCTTACCATCAGGCGCACGACTTGCTTGTCTCGTCACTTTATCTTAAAAAAAAATATCTTAAATCGCCTCGGTAAATAATAACCAGTACGTTTCTCTTTTTTTGTTGTTAGAAGATTAGTCACCGCACGAAAATCTCATTCCACTAGTTATGAGAACAAAAAAGCTAGTAAAATCTTTTTCTTTATATACCATAATATAGTTAGTTTAAGTAACGGGTACATCATTTTGAAACTAGAATAGCTGATATCCGTTACGAAACTGTACTTTAACTTGTAATGTGACATTCGTTTCTTTAATATCACCATATGGATTATCCATTGCTGTATTACCATAGTCAAAACATATTTAAACCGAGTTCCAAATCTGAATAGAGGGGATTTAAATGTTGTGCATAAGTTGGAATGTCATCTTCCTGGTGTTGTGAAAATAAGTTTGTATACAAAACCTACAACAGTACAATAGTACAGTACCAATATTTTTTAAGGTAAAAACTAAGCAACAATTTATCTCGATATGTGAAATATTCTATTCATAAAAATTCAAAACTAAAGTCAGAACCGAGACTTAAATTTAATAAGATCGAGTATCGTAAACCCCCAGTCACACACGCTCCCTAAATTCTTTTTTTTTTTGCACACATGTAGGTCGTCATCGTCCGCTCTAGCGGATATAAACCAATTTCGGTATCATTGGCTTAAGAGAACCGTTTACGATTATAGCATATGAGTCAAAACTGCCAAGGCATGCTAATAGATGTATTGCAAAAAAATGTAATAAACTGCAATTGTATTAATGGGCATTCTATTCAACTCCTTTATTACTCATTCCATTAATATAGTCATTAACAAGATCAGTGAGCCGTTTGTGAAATCAAAGACGCATCATGTTGAATTTAGGGCCTTAAGCCTGCTATAAAATTATTTAAAAGCTTTTGCGCCTCCATCTTCAGAGTATTAATAGTGTTTATATTGAAAATTTTTCACTCTTATCCTTTTTTCTTTGTTAAACGTTCTTTTGGTATTATTTCTACAATTTATTTCTGTTTGTTACATAATTACAATTATTTTTAATTTCTTGTTATTTTAATTTATAATATATATTATTTTCAGACAGCCATCAATATTCCAATTGGGGAGGCAGCTCTCCTGGTGGATACGGGTATAGCGTCACTGGCTTCGGCGTAATAGACGGCAAATATGGTAGTAACTATGACAGTATAAGTAGGTATGACAATTCTTATCAAAACCCCCGATATCCCAATGGCCCAGGATATTATGAAAATAGGGGCGATATTAGCAATCCCGGATACGTGGGGTCAAGTTTTGATGGGAAAAACTATGGTGGATATAATCCAGTTGCATTTGAAGGCAATGGTGGCTATGGGGGATATGGAGGCAATGGTGGTTTGAGTTCTTATAGTGGCTATAATAATCCATACTATCAGGAGTCGAACCATTTGGGGTTTGGATATTATAATAAGAGGCCAGGTTTCGGAAACATATACAACGGCGGTATCACTCCTAATTCAGTTACCGGATACAGAGGCTATTCAAGAAAGTGAGGTGTATGTGATATAATAAGTAAAAATAAAATAACATATTATATTAGTTGTAAGTAAGTGACCAAAGTTTATTCCAAAGTAAACATATTTTTATATACATGTTATTATTCAGATTCTATTTTCTAATATTATTAGTATTCTGTTATACCTATTCCATGTTTACGTAAACACTTCAATTTGGGTTTTAACGCCCGAATTGAAAAATATTAATAAAATTATTTCAAAAACTTGCAAGATGTTTCTATTGTACAGTCATTCTCAAACGGTTTGAAATGAATGTGTTTATTTTTTATTGTCCTACACCGGACGCGAATCATCCGCATCCATAAGTCACCGAGAACGAAAAAACAGTTGCGCTTGTCGAACTTTGGTCTAACGAGTTAATGCCATGTCTAATGCATAATTGTGGGAATCCTAAACAATTTAAATACGGTAACAATAAATAGTGTACTTCACAGCATTTCTACTCAAACGTCACAATTGTTAGATGAAAAGCAACTTAGTTCATTAAAATTAACACTGAACTTACTTTTTTCTGTTCGCTAAGGACAACAAAAAGCACATAATGGGGAAAAGTCCTGGTAGTCATAGCCTTACGCTATTTACTTGGGTATTATAGTGTGTGAGGAAACTTGCAATGTCTTTTATCCACAAGTCGCAAGATACTAGACCGCGAAGATACTGCGCGAGAAAAAAGATTGGCAGTTTACCCATTAGTTTCAACAATATTCAAAGCTATAAGCATAAAGCAGACCAACTTGTTGGGTTATGTAGAATTGTTGTTGGAGATAATCTCATAGCCATACTGAAGATAGAATAATATGACTAAAGATTCTCAGCATGTAGTTTTCTAAATGTATAAACCACTGCATTGCCAGATATTCTGCCGCCAAGCAGTAGTGTGTAAGCACTGTATTCCGGTTTGAAGGGTAATGATGCCAGCGAATTATTGGATAATGAGAAAGACCTATCGTATATCTCTGGGTGAAGAGCGCGGTGCAGAGCAAAGTACGTTTATGTGGTACTGTATTGTTATTAAAAGATAAAATGACGAGACGAGTAACGTCCATTTTCAACAACCTTTCCATCTGTAGATTTGGCTGATAGATAAATAATTTTGACATTAGATCCAAACAAAATATGTCAAAATTCAATCTCTAGTATCCAAATCTACAGATAGATAGGTTATTGAAAATGGTCGTGAGTGATGCGTCTGGTGGTAAACGACACACTTCCACAACAGGACAGTGGCGCACAGAAAGTGTTTGGTTCATCATCCTTAGACTTTAGACGTTATATCCGAACCGGAACACGATATTGCTCACAAATTATTCATTTATTTAATCAAGCACAAATAAATGTACATAGGTGGGCTTAATGTCAAAAGGCATTCTCCGCCAATCCAGCTTAAGGTGGTGCAGAGATAACATGGTAGGTGCACTTTACAAAAAATAAAAACGAAAAAGAAAGTTTGTTGTATAAACAGAAGTCAATATACATATATAAAATTTTTCAACAAATATACATAAATATAATACATACAGTTATATATACATAAATACATATAACGTATATAACCACATGTTAAACATATATCAGGAATCAGTTGTCGCTAGCGGTATTTCCGGACCGATACGACTTAGGGACATTCAAGAAGAGAGCCTATTCCCATCTTAAAGGCCGGCAACGCATTTGCTAGTCCCTTGACGTTGTGAATGTCCATTGGCGGCGGGGATCACTTAAAATCAGGTGAATCGCCTGCTCGTTTGCCTTTTACCGCATAAAATATATATGATCTTTGCTTTTATTCTTACGCACGTTCCTTAACTATACGCTCATTTTAGACACTTAGTGCCTTTATCCCCATGTCCCGCTGTAATATAGTTTCTTGTACTAAATATCATCTTACCTGCAATTGATGTATTGCGAATCAATTAAGCATTTTTTATGACTTCAAAACAACACACCGGTAGTTAGGCATGTCAGAAGTGAAAAAATATTGATATATCGATATCTATAAAAATATCAATTTATCAATATATAGGTCATGTCAAAAAATATCGGCGAGCAAAAAAATGGTCTACCGTTTCAAATCGTAGTCGTGTAATCGGCGAGTAAGAGTCTTAAATCGTTAGTCATATACAAAAAATTAACCCTAGTTTCATAAATTAAAAAAATATATCGTTTTTGATACAATTTTCGATACTGAATAGTTTGTATTGATATATCGAATAAAATGTCGATATAAAAAAATTAAAAATATCGATATATCGATACTTTTTCAGCAAGCCTACCGGTGGTACAGTGGCTCGAAAAATAACACCTTGATTGCTGCATTTCATAAGGTATTGATAAAAAGTAAGGATGAAACCCATTTGGATTCATCTTTCCAAAAGTGGAGTTCAATATTGGCAACGGAAAATATAGTGTGCTATTACGAGCCACTAGGGATGTCAACTTCTCACAGAAGAGTAGAAATACAAAGGTGGGAGGGAAATGAAAAAGAAAATCTATGAAAGATGTGTGAATTTATTTTATTCTTTAAAAATATTAGAACTCTTGCAGAGTGTGTTTGGGGTTGTAGCACTGCATTGCTAGATATTCTGCTGCCAAGCAGTAGTGTGTAAGCATTACTGTGTTCCGGCTTGAATGGCAATGATGCCTCTGAAATTACAAGGCAAAGAGATAGACCATCTAATATCTCAGGGTGACGAGCGCAGCACAGAGCCAAACATGCTCTGTGTGGTACTGTGTTGTTATGGGTAGCCGTGACGCTTACCATCAGGCGCACGACTTGCTCGTCTCGTCACTTTATCTCCTAAAAAAGTTACGTTTTGTCGGAAAAATACATTAGACAGTATAGATGGCAGCCCTGATGGGCACGCGAGAGGCGTGCAGCGTGCAGCGGGCGCGTGGCCGTGCTCTGTGCTCGGCGTCGGCTCTACTCGGGCCGCAAGCGAGGTGCGCGCTCAGCCTCAGCCCAGACTCGCGCCAGTCGTGCGTCAACCGCGGCACGAGCAGCACGTGTCGTAAGTAACCGCTCGCGATAATGCAGTGAGTTTGACGCGTACGAGTGATTCAGTGCTGATAAACATTGAGTTGACATTATGGTGACCGGAATCGCCAGCGCGTCCCAGCAGAGTGCTTCGAATCCGATTGCGATAGTAAACGGCAGCATGAGCTCGTCGGTAACCCAGACTGAGCAGAAGAAGTCATCTGGAGACAATAGAAGGGTGAGTGATTATTTTTTTTTAATTACTTACCGGCTAGTGTTTTACTGGTCCATCTAAAGTGGATTAAAAAACTTTAATTGATAAATACACGCATTAAAAATATTATTAAGAATATTAGTTGACAATTTGATAATATTAGCTCGTTATTGTTCTTTTATGTCTGTACTAGTAATGTGTAATTTAATATTTTACTTGATTGTGTAATTATAATATTCTAATACTAGGTAGCAAGTTAATAGATTAAGTTCTAATTTAACAAATAATTCGTAGTGTTAATAAAGTGTTTTTCAAAATTCTATTGAAGAAAAATAGGATAGAAAAAAACTTATGTTTAAACTTTAAAAAGAGGAAGTAATTTAGTAGCGCTTTTTTTTAAAAAGAAGTTTGTTAGATTTAAGTCCGCATAGTAGCGAATATAAAACCTAATATAAAATCTAATATCGGATAAATGTTAGGGAAACGAATCCCATCTGAAATCGAAACTTAATATCGTGAGTCAATTTCCAAAAGGTGGTTTTGTAAGTGGTAGGACTCTTGCAGAATCCGACAGGGGCGGTACCACTGCATTGCCAAATATTCTGCCGCTAAGCAGTAGTATGTAATCACTACTGTGTTCCGGTTTGAAGGGCAATGATGCCAGCGAAATTACAGGGCAAAGAGATAGACTATCT